>NW_024121708.1:0-17116 GCF_016745375.1 Pimephales promelas
GAGAAACACACGAGCAGATTACCAGGTCGTCAGCTTCCCGCGAACAATTAGCAGTGAAGAGGACAACGCAGAGGTGCGCCGCCACGAACATGGACAGAGCAAGATACTGCCAGAAAAGATCTTACTTCTTGATGGTAAGTTTATTTGTTTAAGTGATTAGTATAATTGGCTTTATTCTCACTTTGGGTTTAGAAAATATTTTCAGAAGTTGATGTCGATGTTCTGTGGATTACTGGCGTTTCTGTTGATTTGACACTAAAGCGAGTTATCGTCTATCCATTGACGTCTATCAACTTAATGTTATAGATCTAGACAGTGACATAAAACAACTATAAAAACATTGCACACTGTGTTTGCAGAAAAAAAGGTTATTAATGGTGATTACACAACAGGCTTGATTGTCCCTAAGTAACGTCTTGTGTTTTAAATATAATATATTTTAAGCTCTAATAAAACTTACACATTTGTGATATTTAATTCATAGTAAAATCTAATTAATTATTAGTAGGCTGTCAGTTTTCATGTCAATTCGATAAATAAATTAAGTTGTAATCACCAACTATAAGCTTTCACAAAACCAATTATGAAATATCTTGCACTGAGAAATTAAAACGATGTTAAATAATGAAATGAGAGATTTTATATTTAATATTTAGCCTAGCCAAGGAATTTGCACATTGCAAAGACATTTTTTTTATTAAACCTGTGAGTAGATGAGGAGTAACGTTAAGTAGTAGTTGATCCTCTTGATTTGTAACTTTTTGTTGGTGAAAAACAACAAAAACAGTCAATATGTGTCATGTAGCAGCTAGTTAATTGACCTATTATATATTAACACGTATTTGAAAAATTGCGTCCCCCGCATGAATATGTATTTTGCCTGATTATGCATTGAATTATGCAATCGCATAATCGTGTTTTTCTCGAGGGACTGATTTATATGATTTTATGTGTGGTATTCAGCTTTTTTACATTTAATCAAGGCGTTATCAGCTGTCACCAACTTGTAATTTTCAATAGAATGTTCTGTCTTTATTAATAATGAATAATTACTTTAATAATAGCGTGGAAGTTACAGTAATGGTTCGTTAAATCATTTAAACAAAATACAAATTATATATGAAGAACACAAACTAGTGTTTGTTCTGCCCTGACTTTGTATAACATGCAACTTTATTTTTTCTTGTAGAGCTTCCATGGATATTAGCATCTCTCAAAGAGGCCCTGGAGTCCATGAAACGAGGTTCATTCAGCTCAAGCCCAAGATCATCTGAGCTGTGTCTTCCTGAAACCTCAGACATGGTAAAAAAATTCTTTATGATAAAGAAAAATCCTATTTGTTATAATAATTATATCTGACTTTTTGTGCATTAAGTGTTCTGAATTAAGTAACAAAGTGACAGCTTTTTATTAGAATTATAAATGAACAAGTTTATACTAATGCTTGTTTTATTTATTCTTTCCAGATTTCCCTCGGTGTTTCTGATGTCCCCAAAAGAGTCTATGGCAGACTGAACAAGTCACGAACTTCTCTTTTTACTCACGACTTGGCCACTTTACTTTTTGCTATTGCATTTCACTTTGTTTGACTTAAAGGATTAGTTCACTTAAAAAAAAAAAAACTTTTGCTGATAATTTACTCACCCCCATGCCAAGATATCCAGGTCATTCTTTCTTCAGTTGAAAAGAAATTAAGGTTTTTGATGAAAACATTCCAGGATTTTCTCCATATAATGGACTTCATTGGGAACCAAACGGTTCAAAGTCCAAAAGACAGTTTCTGTGCAAACTGTTCAAAGGGCTTTAAACGACACCAGACGATGAACAAGGGTCTTATCAAGCGAAACGATCGCTCATTTAAAAAAAAAAAAACAACGTTTAAGTTTTATAAGTTCAAATGGTCGCCTTGCTCTGTTCTGTTATGCATGTTCATGACTCTCCTATTCGAAATCGTTCATTAAAATTAACAAATCTTTTTCCGAGTCATTAGGTTCATTCAACGAACGAAATGAATGAATTGACTCGAAAAAAGTTTTGTCAGGGCTGCCAACTCTCAAGCATTCAGCACGAGACTCTCGCAATTGAGCCAATTCTCATGCTTTCACAACAAATTGACTGTTAGCCATTGGACCTTGAACCGTTTGGTTCCCAGTGAAGTGCATTATATGGAGAAAAATCCTGGAATGTTTTCATCAAAAACCTTAATTTCTTTTCGACTGAAGAAAGAAAGACATGGACATCTTGGAAGACATGGGGGTGAGTCAATTATCAGCAAAAGTTTTTTTTTAAAAGTGAACTACTCCTTTCAGTTAGTTTATTTATCAACAGTATTGGAGGCATGAAGTGTGTGAGTAACGGATTCAGAAACTGATAAGGCGGCAGTTTCTCTTGTTGACATTTTCAGAAGAATAACTCAGAGTTCCTGAAGCTGCTGTACTTCTCAAAGATCTCCTGTGTCAGGCTTGCACAAATGCCTTCCTCTGGAGATGAATCAGCTGAAATAGGCGTGTTCCTTTAATTCACCGAAACTCAAATGACTTACCCTCATCCCTCTTGTGACTAATTTCATTCACCCTCACTGAGAAGGTAAAAGTCTCAACGCGTTGGTAGAAATGCATAACACACATTATATTCAGAAATTATTCAGAAAATTGATCTTTCAATGAATGACTACACAGAATGTAACTTGAAGCATAATTATATTCAAAATGACTGTTAAAACATCCCGAAACAGCACCCAAATCTTGCAAACACCTGGTGGTGCTGCGGGTCTGCAGCTGGATACTACATGTCCTGCTGTACTCAGGAATCTCATGTACAAATGTATGTGTAGACTAGCGGAGTCACATAACAGCGTCATCAAAACACTAGTGAATCCGGCATTGAGTGCTGTTGATCACTTCTGCTTTGTGGAATCACTGGCGTTTTAGTTTCTGTTAACATTTGAACACTTTTTTGTATTGTAGAATACTGACTATGTAGTCATTTTATATAACTCTGTTCTTTTTTCTTCCTTATTTTTCTTACTTCCTTACTTTTCTACAACGGTGACAAGTAGAATATTCAAGTAGGAAAAGTAAATTACATAGACAATTCAGATCATAATTTATTCAAACCGCAATGCATGACGGGAGCCATTAACATATCACATATGAACATCAATAGACTAGCTGTCAGCTGTAACCGCATGTATTAAAACACATATTGTAGAATTAGTTGGTAATTCTGTTTGAAGGTGAAGCTTTCAGTCCATAACTAAATATGTAAGTTGCATGTCCAGATGAAATATACCGAACAATTCAAAATACAACGGCAGATTCCTGTCTAGCTTTGTCGTACAAAATGTAGATACAAAAATATATACAAAATATATACATAAATCTTAAATAAATATGCATGAAACGTACACAAGAACTTTTGCTGTCTTAAATATATGAGCAGAGCAAAATATGATGTCAAGTTTGTGTTAACCTATTCACATTATACCAGCATTCAGCGGTTGAGTCATCGTAACCATAAAACACATTGAATTTAACATTAGTCCCACAATGCTGATGTTGTTGACATGAACAATCTGTGAACAGAAGTAGGCTTTAATTTGCACGGTTGCTGTAAATCGTGTTGATTAAATCTAACGAAGCTTATCATGTCGAATGCTTTTCCCCCTTAGTTGATCAGAACAGAAGTGGATGTAACTTACTTCCGGTGAATATTCTTGTGTTGGTCAAACTTTCAAAAAGTGAAACTGTGATCCACACAGTATCCACACAGCAGCACTCGCCTCAAAAAAACACATATTGTAGATCAGTCCCTCTACATTACTGCAGGAAAGTCTGTTTAAGATGTGTTTCTGTCTTTCCCACGGCCTCTGTCTGATCACATGACCACATTCTCCAATAAAACCATCTGATCTGACGGGCGCCGGACGATTGAGGCCTTTTCTGCTCTCTTTACAGTGGGCTTTAGAGTCTGATTGTCTCAGTCGTTACAATGGTGATGAAGCTGATGATGATGAAGGGTTTGATGAGAGTCTCTCCTCAGTTTTGACTGAATCACTCTTTACAGGCCCGTCTGGATCACAGGACACTAGAAATCACAAATATATCAGATTATCCTCATTACTTTGGGTTTATGTTTTAAGAGCAATATTTGAGTAGGCTATAATGATCAAACACTCACAGTTTGGCTTTATTCTGTCCATACTGTCACATCTGACAAGCATCTGTCCTCTTTCCTCTCGTGATTCACTGGATTGTGTCTCCTCCATTTTTTCCTGTCTTCTTGTTTTTACAGCTTTTTTTCTGTAAAAATTAAATGTAGTCCATCATGAGATTATTTCAATTTACAATGACAACCTGCAGTTAGAAAGGCAAAACTTTAATAAGTTTAAGCAATCAATTATTATCCAGCATTAATCCGATGCACTCTCAGCTACAGATCAGCGTATTACATTCAGACATGGATATGCTTAAAGATGGAGCTACTCACTGCTTGGATATAGCCTATCTTCAGTATTACATGCTAAGCAGGAGAAATGTTATTTTACAATGTCATTAAAGGCGCTACTGGTGTCACCCTATTTACCACAAACAGCTCCTGTTTTCTTCACATCTGCACGACTCAAGAGAACGACACTTTCTCCTTCAGAAAGATAAATGCTGCAGAAAGACGACGAGTTTGCGTGTAGCAAAACAAATGTGGTGCATTAAACTCTTCACACACAATAAAGCGACACATGCAGTCCGTCAAAGAAGAACGCGTTCAATAAATCCGGCTGGAACTCGATTAGCTACAAATCTGTGGTGAACAACACAACCGCACCAATCTGTTTAAAACCATGAACGTGACGCTCTCATCGCTGAAGATTAGACTTAATGGCACAAGCCTTTGTGGTCTTGCGTTCTTTGGGTTTGTTCGAGGTCTGGTTGATGAGAGAGCACAATGAATTACAGAGCGCGCGCGTGTTCACTGTGCCAAAATTAACCAGACCTCGAACAAAACACAACTCTTCACACGCGTCAACCGCAACGATTATTAATTCTGCATTATATAGAAAAGTGAAGTGTTGCGTCGCAGACATGCCGCAAGAAGTTTAACAATCTTAATCAAAAAAGCGTTCAAAGTATCAAAAAGTAAGCCACACGTAGATGTGGATAAATGAGCAAATCAACAGTTGTACATGCACTTGCTCCATTCTTACCTGCCGTTAATAAGGACTCCCAGAAGCACTTCACTCCGCGAACTCGGAACTGACACTTTAGAGACGGCGACATATAACATCAAGCCAGTACTAGACTACTATTTACAATAAAAAACTACCCCTTTAACCTTGGTATAAACCCACCCGTAAGTGTCTATCCTTCCGCGAGCCGAGTCTAACATCCGACCGCAAGCCCTGCGTAGGCTGCGTATCCACGTCATACAAGTGCACATAATACAAGTATGCACATATTACTGTATGTGAATGTGTTCCCTCATAATTCTCAATTTCTCACAACAAGCTAAACTCAACAGGTGGCAGCCCTGGATTATAATAGATTCGCAAGAACAGAAGTGTCCCTTGCCCCTATCGGTGGCAGTGAAGCGTAGCAGATGATACTCCTTGTAAATGATTAAAAAGTACAATCAGGAGAGACCAGTGAATGAAGTAAAAATATTTGTTTATTGAACAAATAATGTGATGACAGAAAGTCTTTGTCAATTCTATTTTAAAAGTGTGCTCACCTTGAGGACATTTTTTCTGTTCTCGTGCCAAATTTGCTGAAGTTATTAAACTAAATCCATATTGGCCAGAGAGAAAGTGAGTGACAAAAAAAAAAAAAATCTGACATATGTCTGAACACCATGAAGTTTTTAATAAACACTACAGAGACTACAAAAACACTGATACGAAGTTGACGTTCTACACTGTAAAAAATTTCTTGTCAAATTAAGAGTAACTTACTGGCAACAATTATCCAGTACTTGCTGTATTTCATTTAACAGTAAAATTACCGTAACACTAACTACAGTACTGTTAAGCATACTGCAAATTAAATAACATTATTTTACTGTAATTTCTTACCATATTAAAGTACAAAATTACACTGTTAATTTGTAATAATACTGTATAATGTTATTGTATTTATTTTACATGACTTAAAAAAAGCTTGACAAGGCATCGTTACCTTCAAATGAGTACATGTCAGTTTACACACAGTAAAAAAAAAAAAAAAAAAAAAAAAAAAAAAAACTATTATAGCCCACAATACTGTAAATGTCACACATAGCTTAGTATTTTGGACAAAAATACACCTTGGGCGCTTTCCGCGGTCCAACTTTATCACTGAGGTAACGTTATAATGGCAGAACGCCAGGTCAGGATTTACACGAAAATAAGCGTGAAAAAATCAATAAGAGGAATCGACACTTTAATTTTATAACAATAAATCCGAATCCTAACCTTGGATGTCCGATTTCAGGATACATTTATCGATTATCAATTCCTAACCCCTGTAAGTCATAAAATAATGAACGTGCAGGTGCTTCCACCGACTTAACGTTGTAAATAACAAAATGATTAGACCATTTTGACCTTATTTAAGAGGTTACATATGAAATATAGGCTATGTTAATAAAATCACATTTAATCAAGTAAGTTAGGCTATCAGCATAAAAGAAATCCGCGTCTGACATACGGACGTTTTAACTGCTATAAAGTTAACAGTGAGTTAAATAATCACCTAGCCTAATTATTTCAACCTAAAAATGATCTCTGCACTGGACTAAATATGTAGGGTAGGACGTGTACAGTTGAGACACCTTAAATAACTTGCGTGCGCAGCCAGCAAAAGTTGTGATTTTTGCTGTGCACATGCGTATTAGTATCCTCTTTGATCGTGGGAAATTTGATCAATGGAGGCATCTCCGATCCAAAGATATTGGCAAAAGTTTTTTTTCTAAGGTAAGACGATCACTTCACCATGCACACTCCACAATTAAATAGCTTATTATCACTGTGTGACTGTTAAATGTAACTGGTATAATCACAAACATTATTCTGTGCCCTAAAAACGGACATATTTCATGGCATTGTGTCATGCATGGTCACTGCAAAATCTAGAGAAATGTTCGAGGTGGCCAGCGGGGTACAGTTGAGACACTATTGTACCCGCAATAGAGTTCAATTAGGAAACACACTGTTTAGTTGTTCAGTGTTATGATAACAGGTTAAATGTCATAATTAGCCAGCATAAGCCCCAAATGAAATAAAAATTTGGTATTTGTGATAATTAAACTGTGTATTATTAATGAATATATAAAATAAATTGTTTCTGTTTTATAAAATGTAACCAGTCCCAATTAAAATAAAATTAATGAATTTGAATGGATGAATAAACAAACATGTTGCCCAATTGTTATTTTTTTATTTGACTTTATTTATTATATTTTCAATGAACGATTAGTTACCTTTACATCATTAAAAATGGGTGTCTCAACTGTACCATGGTACTGTCTCAACTGTACCACATATGGGTACAGTTGAGACAAAGTTGAGACAAAAAAACAACTTATTTTTATGAGCTAATTGTGGAAAATATAAACTACTTATGAGCAATATTGATTGGTAATATCTTAGTCTACAAGCTATATGTCATGTGGATAATTCACGTCTTTTCAGTATCTATTTTTGTGTGAAAAATTAAAACACAAAAAGTGTCTCAACTGTACTACCCTATATTCCAACGCGTTCTCCGAGTCGCTTTCACCCCGAAATGGCGGAAGCGTAGGGCTGCTGCTGGGCGCTGGTGTTGCAATGCCCCAAGGCTTAATGTGTTCTTTCCTGTTGTGGTTTCCTGTTCAAAATGTGAGCAGTTTCACAGAAATAAAGGTCCAGGTTCAAGTTTCCTCTGAGATGCAAATTGTGGTGTAGAGATGAATCCCAGCTTAGGACCCTCCCATGCCTGATCTAAAGCTGAAATAATCGCAACAATGTCATCTTGTTTTGCGACATTGTTAATTGTTATTAAGCAATAAGGCATAATATATATATATATATATATATATATATATATATTCCCCATTCATTTCTTCCATTCATTTCTCCCATTGACATTTTGTAAAATCCGTATCTAAAGAGTATTAGAGCATGTCTGAGGATAATCAGCTACGGCTGAACTCATAAGCATACGACATATCATTTCTAGTGAAAAAACAAAGAGAGAATCAAAAAAAAAAGTCAAGGGTACAAGTGTACATATTTTCATTTCTGAGCAAAGGAACTACTCCTCCCATAATCCACCGCACTTCACTGAAGTCGTCTGAAGCCACCGTGAAAGAGCCTTTTGAGTGACTTCAACATCTTTTTTTTAATTCACCCAACCTCCCCCTCTTTGGAGGACAACTTTATTTATATTTATAAATATGTTTATTATTATTTTAATTTTTTTTTATACAGAAACTTATATCTTTTTTAAGTACATACACAATATGTTGTCTGGTTGTTAAATGCCAGACTGGTCTACAGACCGTGAGCTGACTTGGGCTGGTTGCTGGATGCCAGACTGATCCACAGATTGTGAGCTCGCTTTGGATGGTTGTTGTTGGATACCAGACTGGACTGCCGATTGTAACCTGGCATGTTCTGGTTGTTAAATGGTTGTAAAAAAGTGACTTCCAAATCTGACGACGGCCGCGTGAACCTTTTCCTCCAGTTGGGGGCACATTTTCGTGCAAATTCATCAGATATTATTGCAAATTTGGCCCAGATGTAGCTCAGGTCATACTGAAATGATTTAGCTAGGGCGCCGGAGTCAGCGACCCTCGGGGCCAAGATGGCGGCCAAATCCAATATGGCCGCTGCTCGAAAAGGGTTCCGGCTGTAACTTTTGAACCACATGAGGTACAAATACAAACTTGATTTGTTTTTCAGCTTAATTGATCATGGGAAACACATAGAAATGTTTATATTTATGACCCAGTATTTCTGGACCCCTTGATCCTCCCATTTCAATATGGCCATTGGCCCTAAAGATGGCCATCAGATCCGTGTGTGTGTGTCAGGAGAAACCACACCCGCATCTGATCTTCTTCATATACTGTAGTGTTTATATCAGATTTCAGACAGTTCATGAAGACGAAAGACAACAGTGTTTTATCTTTAACATCATAAAGATGTATAATTTTTTGGTAACACTTTACAATACGGGTGTACTAATATGCATTGATTCATACTTAACTAATGCACAGATAATCATGAGTTAATGAATGACTCGTGAAGAACTAAACTATTAATTAATGATTACTGTATTAGCAACTCATAAAGAGTCTGTATGACTAATAGATTAATAAGTATAGATGTTAAAAAGATAAGTACTAATATTAAGTATTAAATTAGATGAGTAATAAATGAATTGCTATTAAAACATGTCATCATGTATTAATTCCTAAACATATTTTATTAATTAAAAGTGTAAATTAATGTGTTAATTACCACAATTAGTCAACGCTCTGCACATCGACTTCCAGTTGTCTGCTTTAATTAATCATTGGCTAATGACTTTCAAATCTATCATTATGTTATGACTTCACTTGAATATGAGAGCTGCAGTTTTTAATGCGCAGAGAGTGTTTAATAATGCTGAGAACAGCCGGACACGGAGAGTTATCGAGATCAACTGTGGTGCCTTTCAGACGTGTTCCTCTAGTAAGACTATTTGAGACAAATGAGTAAAAGATGAGTCAGAGAAACTGAGCAAGCAGAGTAGAAGAGGAAACTGAGAACATTTACATTATAGGCCATTTTTATTTATTTCACCATTACTATTCAAGTTAAAACATGCATGCAATCAATCTTTATAGACAGTTATTCAGAATTAATCCCAGTTTTTGACATATATTTGCAACTATAATCAGTTTTAATCAATATCTTTGTTATTCTTATTTCCTATGCACTTGTGATTATTTTATTAATCTTTTTTTATGCAAAGCACCTTTGTGTATGAAATATGTGCTATATAAATAAACGTATGGTAACGTATAAATGTATGGTAATGTAAAAAAGCAAATGTGTTCCAAGTGTACATGATCTACACTCACATTTTAGTTTCATTAAATACATTTACATTTATTCATTTATCTGACGCTGTTATCCAAATACAAATTCAGATGCTGAGCATTCACTTTCTAACATCTCTTTAGTGTGGTTTCAGTAATTAATAACAAAACAAACGAATTCCCACATGCCAAACTTGTGGCTTTTGAAGACGAGAGTTACTCATTTCTGTATGTGCCTCAATAACCCCGCCGCACCTTTACAAGTGTTCTTTAGTAAATCCTGACAGCAGTTTTTTATTGCCAGTCTCATTATAGAAATGAGTGTTCATCAATAAAAAAGTGTGGGTGTGTGGACTCCCACTCCTCCCCGTTTGCTATTTATGCTCATCTTTAATGTTATTTGGTGCCTCTCTGTTTTCTAGAAGCCGTTTGTCTTGTCTGGTTGTATATTGTCGTGTTTTCTGCAGTCTGGTTCACTGATTACTGCTTTCTCGCTGCGAACTATAGGGATAGCCAAAATCCATCGACCGGAAGTTGAAGCCTCGCGGGAGCTGCCATCTTGTAGCAGAACTTCACTTGCGTTAGCATTTCCATTGACTCCCATTCATTTCGGTGTCACTTTGACAGCGAATAACTTTACATCGGAGGCATTTGAAGACCCCATTTGTCCATTATTTATTTCTAAAGAAACACGACAATGTATAAAATGCTCCATTACCTTGTAGCTTATGTTATGCCCCTGTAGAAGCAGTTTTAGTGAGAGTAGGCTAACGATTGCATCATACCCACGCGACTGGGTACAGTCGGTCAGTAGAGAGATTACCGTATGGACATGAGGAGAAGCTTGCGGGCAATCGGGGAAACATGGAGGCAAAATGACAAAATAATTAATCAGAATACCTAGCAAAAGTTTCTCCTGCTCCTAGCTCATGGACAGCTCCTACTCACACTCTCCGCCTCTGCATGCAAGGCACCCCGAGCTCTTATTTATTCATTTTTTCTAGCGCACCCGTAGCCTGGATGCCAGCCCGAACTCCGCCCACAACATTTTTTGGACGGGAAGTTCGGTCTGGACTCGAGCCATTAGCCGCGTTTCCACTGCCGGGCCAGGGCCGGGCCGTGCTAGTGCGTGCCAGGGCCAGTCGCGTTTCCACTGTCACTTCCGGGGCTTGATCGGGGCTTCCTCGGGGCCAACGGCCAGGATTTCTGGCCCGTCGAATACCTTGGGCCAGAGGGGGCCAGCTCGGGCTAGAGGCGTGCTCAAGGTAAAAGGCGGAGTTTATCGGTGTTATGGAACGTTATGATCTGAAGCAAGATGCACATAGGGGTGTCCATGTTTAACCGATTAACCGTTTAAAATTGCATAACATTTTAATTTGAACTGTAGGCCTATGCCAAATGCTGCGCAAAAATATATAGGCTATATATAGGCTACATATCCACGAATTTTCAGATATTTGTTTGATTTTTTTGCCCCTTAAACATTTAAAATATTTGACAAATTAATATGAAAAAAATATATATTTTACTGGTTTTCTGAGGCGAAATTAGAACCTGGAAATGATATTTTTCCTGCAGTGCTGAATGAGAAGAGCCGTAACCACAGCCTACAGAAAGGGGATTATAGGTGATTTATAGGCTATAATATGTGTCTGATAATAAAATAATATAAAATAACGAGGCATTAATTGTTTATTAATAAACTATTGTTTTCTAAATGATTTTCGGCTAAAAACATCTCCATCTCCGGATGCACATTTAGAGAGAAATTAATTATAGCTACATAATTACATAGTCAGAAAGATATTGGCTTTCGATTCGAATTTGTTCGTTTTAAATTGGACATTTAAAGCTTTAATCTACAAGACTAAAGCTTTAAATGTCCAATTTAAAACGTACAAATTCGAATGCCGTGGCTGTTTCAGGTCTTGCGCTTCAGTTCACGGAGATCATGAAGCGCGCCTTGATTAATTGTTAAAGCACAACGTTTTCTTGTTATTGTGAGTTTACGCAAATAAATGTATTTGCGAATAATGTATTATTATTTTCTGTATGACCAGAAATGAAAGAGTATTTTAAGTTGTTTCCACTGAAAGAAATGCAATGAAACTGCAAGTGTTCACATGGGCGTCTCGCAGCCATCAGTGCGTGCTCCACACACACTGGATATGCGCTGATATGCGTCAAAAAATATTGTGTTTATTTGTGCTCTGTTCCTTTTTTGGATAAAGACGTCTTCTACATATGCAGCCTATGTTACAATAATGATGATGATGGTTATTATTATTATTATTATTTGCAGACACGGAGTTTTTGTGAAATGGACGTTTTGCTTATTTTCAATTGGCAATTTCAGTTTGAAGGGTGATGGAAATGCGGCTTTAACTGCTCCGTACTTGCTGCGTTTTATTTCTATAAATTAATTTCGTTTCAAATGGGGTCCAATCAGTTATTAAAGGTGTTAAAAAATTAACTCTGTATCTCGAGGTTGCGGCGTTTGTTATTTGTTAACAGGCGGCGTTTGTTAACAGGCTGCGGCGGTTCCGATTTGTTATAATTCATAATACCCGCTGAAATGGGTTTGGTTTTATGACGTTTGATCCAGAAAGGCGTGTTAGGGGTGGGGTCTGGGGCAGCGCTGTGGGGCTACTGGCCCGGCAGTGGAAACGCAAGCCCGGTGCTTGAGGCCCGAGGCCACTAGCTCGGCTCGGCTCGCTGTTAGCTCTGGCCCAGCCCTAGCCCGGCAGTGGAAACGCGGCTATTGAGGAGTAATTATGATCGGTTCAGAAATCATCAGGCCAATCAAATTGCCAGGGCGGGCTTTATACCAGAGAATTGGCACTGGCTGGTTACTTCCAGGTTCTGGACTGGCTGCAGTAACGCGTTTCTGTCCATGCGGGGGCGCTCGCGGTTGAGTGCAGAATGAATGGGAGTCAATGCACTGAGTAAATCCACTTTTCTCATTATGTAATTTTTTGTCAAGTAATTGGAAAGTTGCATTCAAAAGGGAGGGCTAAGAAAATAAACTCAGCTGAAAATTGCATTTTTAAGTTCACTTATCTGTTCTAAAAATCCGTTCAAAACTGTGATGACGTCACACAATAGCAGAATGCTAGCGTGTTCCAGCCAACAACGGCCTAACCTGTAAGAAATCAAAAGGACATAAGTACTCGTTCATTCGACTTTTGGCCTATAATCTATATTGAACTTGCAGAATCAACAATAAAATCTATGTTGATTTAACGACAAGCAGGTGAAAGAGACACTTTTAGCCGTTTAGCCCCATAGACTCCCATTCATTCTGCTCTCGCCCGCGATCACCTCCAGTGGAATTCTAATGGAACTGCAACCAGGATGATTCACAATTGGGGCTAATAAGAAGTGCCAAGGCTCTCCGTCAGACGGGCTCTGTTTATACGATGATGGACAGATGATCTGCAGGGACGTAATCATCACGTTATCAAAGTGCGCTGGTCAGAGATGACTGCAGCTGGAGAATTGAGATGTATAGATTTCACTGTCGCGTCTTTTGTAAAATAAATCGACAGCGCATTCATTTTAATAGACGAACAGAAAACTGCAATCAAGGCATTTGTCGATCGGAAAGATATTTTTGCCGTCCTTCCTACATGATTCGGGAAAAGTGTAACTTATCAGCTGGCTCTGACGGTCGTTAAGAAGATGGGACGTAATGAAAAGCCTATGGTCGTTGTGGTTTCTCCTTTGGTGGCACTCATGAAGAAGTAAGTAAAAGAAGCAACACTCGTTATTTAACTTCTAAAATAAATAAAGTAGGCTACGTTCTGTATTTGAAAACTGCGCTATGCAAAGGAGTTGACTTATGCGTTGCTCTGATTGGTTGTAGGTCTACCGACTATCCAATTGAGTGCAGATGTTTTTTTGTCCTGGTTCACTCCTCATAATCAAAGCCCAATTGAGCAGTTTCAGACTCATATTCTCTCTTGAATATGAGTATGACGAAGTCAGGCCAGCGCACCCGTGCCTTTGAGCTCAGAAAAAGGCCCATGAGTAATACCAGTCAACAAACGCGGTGAGTAAGAATCAATAAACAAACACGGTGAGTAATGTCTTGTTTTGGCTTGCTCAGTTGGGGTTATTTAGTGTTTAGCAATATTATTGATCTGTGTTGTACTACTTTCATGTTATCAGTGTGAAGCTGCTTTGATACAATCTGTATTGTGAAAAGCGCTATATAAATAAATGTGACTTAACTTGACAATCGGATGAATTTCTGGCATGTCAGAAATTTTGGTCGCTCCTCATGACTATATTGCACAGTTGAAGCAAAGCTACGAACCGATTGCCCTAAACTCAGTGTTTTTTCCCTCACTGCACCTGCGCGAAAACAGAAGTTTAACCATTTCATCTGCAGCAAAAATACAATTAAAATAAAAACGAAAAGAGGGAGAGCTTTAAGTTCTGTAGTTCAAACTAGCTACAAATTACTGTTGCTTACCTCCAGTTCGTGTCACAAAATGGATAATATTACCCACCGTCTTCCAAGCCACCTGCAACACCTCTTTTATTAATTTGTTAAACAATGTTTTTGAAATAAACCTGTTTTTAATTTTCATTGATGATAATTATGGCAATGTTTGGAGATATTATAGACTGTTAATAATTATGGCAATGTTTGGAGATATTATAGACTGTTAATAGATATTTTATATGCCTATAATTCATTGTAATCGACCTAAATGTTTTAGACAATTTTTAATGAGGAGTAAGATTATGTAATATTTTATTATCCTCACAGCACGTTGGTTATGTGCTGTGAAAATATTGCGCGGCAAATTAATTACAATAGCGGATCAATTTAATAATAAAATTAGCCTATAGCCTCCCCTAATAATTATAATACAATAATACTACTAATAATTAAATGCATAAACTGAAAATGCTAAATCATCTTGATATTGATAGCTGATGCTTGTTTTGACAATATCTCTGGATACATACACGTCTATAGGCGCAATCCAGGAGGTTATCGCAGATATTACACGTATAGTGTGAGCAGTGAAGTCGCAGCTCGACGATCGGACCGTACAGTGTGAGCACATAGGGGAGCGCGGGGCACAACCTAATAGTCCAGGCAAAGTAGCGTTTTACGACAGTCTAATTGTAAAAGAACTTTTTTCAGCATAGATCATTTCTATGAGGTGTCCAGAACAACATACTAAAAGTCCTAAGAAATCCTAGTTGAGGAAATATGTTTAATTCGCATCAATACGAGATGTGTGCCAGTAAGGCCAGACAGCAATACACCCCAAATGGGGCTATTTTTTTCCTTTACTCCTATCAAAATAAAACTTTATACAATGAAAGTATCCATGAAAAGGTGTATTTTGGGCATATTTGATTAGTGTATAGCTCATTTGCATAATAAAATTCATTTTCAAAGAAACTTCTAATACAAAATGTTTTACATTTCTTGTAGACTTTCATTGTGTAAAGTTTTATTGTGGTAGGAGTAAAGGAAAAAATTAAGCCTGTTTGGGTGTATTTTGGGCATATTTGATTAGTGTATCATTTGCATAATACAATTCATTTTCAAAGAAACTTGTAATACAAAATTTGTTACTTTTCATGGATACTTTCATTGTATAAAGTTTTATTTTGATTGGAGTAATGGAAAAAAAATAGCCCCATTGGGGTGTATTGCTGTCTGGCCTTACTGGCACACATCTCGGATTGATGCGAATTAAACATATTTCCTCAACTAGGATTTCTTAGGACTTTTAGTATGTTGTTCTGGACACCTCATAGAAATGATCTATGCTGAAAAAAATTATTTTACAATTAGTTCTATTTTTGGCTCCAAAATGGGCTATTTTGCCTGGACTATAACGCGGGGTTAAATGTAACACGGACTTTTTACATAGTTCGTCAGGATCAAGCAGGCTGTCTTTCCACTATTTTTCTCTTGCTGCCAGGAGACGGTCTCCCGCGAATTTGCGGAAAGTTTTGATTATATTTCGTGAAGATACTGGACAAAGAGTGTTTTGACACCATGAAAGTAATTTTTTTCATCATAGGTTTTTTGGGGTTTCTGAGAGTAGGGTGGCCATTTCCATAATACTGAAAGGGGGGGGGGGGGGGGGGGATTGGTTGTTGGGGGTGCACAGTACCAGAAAAAAAAAATTTCAGGACTAAGATAAATACATAAAAATTTATAGAAATACATAAATAAACAAATAATCTGGCACCATGGGTCATCATGTCCACCAAGCCATGTTTTATCAGCCTTCAAAAATCTGTATGGTTTTAAACCTAATACATATTCATATTTCATATAATATTCATATTCCCATTCGTAAAATCAACGTTTGGGGGTGCAAACGCTCTGTCATCATGCGCGTGGTGCATCTATAATTCTAATATATATATTAACTGTTGGCAAACTAAGATTGTTTGTAGAATTTGTCAAATTCTTATTTTTACCTGGTTGCGCTTTCCCATTCTGTTTCCTTGTGTAAGCAGCTGGAACATTTATTAAACATGTAGAATTCCAGAGCATTACATATAGTATTATTAATTCAGACGTTTGTGATATATAAAAAAATAAAACATAAGATTATCTTTTTTATATTAGATTGAACACGGAGCAGTTTTTTTCCTGTGAGTGAGACTGGAAACCCCGTAGTGGATTAGAGCGGAGTGATAACAGAATACTGTAAAAAATATTTTCAAGATTTGTTATCACAACACATTTTCTTTTGTCAAATCAACTTTAATAATTTATTTAGTTGAGATAACTTATTATTTTGAGTTTCTGATGGTTAAATTAATCTCCTTCATTGTATTAACTCACTTTTTCCAGTTCAATCAACTTAAAATTTTAAGGCAACCAGGTTACTTACTTTTTTAAGTTAAACCAACAATATTTTTTTTACACTGTAGTAATCACAACATATTTTCTTTTGTCAAATCAACTTAAATAATTTATTTAGTTCAGATAACATATAATTTTAAGTTTCTGATGATTAAATTAATCTCCTTCATTGTATTAACTCACTTTTTCCAGTTCAATGAACTTAACATTTTAAGGCAACCAGGTTAC
>NW_024121709.1:0-14165 GCF_016745375.1 Pimephales promelas
AAAAAAAACGTAAGGGGTAACACTGTCGTTTTTTTTTCGGGTCGAAATTTTGAGTTTCGATATCTCAGCTCTGGAAGGTCTAGAGCCTCCATTTTTGCACTCAGGTCAAAGTCTCGCGGCCCTCTATCATAATCCAGAGTTTTGAGAAGATTGGAGAAACTTAATTTTTCGCCGAAAAAAAAAAAACGTAAGGGGTACACTGTCGTTTTTTTTCGGGTCGAAATTTTGAGTTTCGATATCTCAGCTCTGGAAGGGTCTAGAGCCTCCATTTTGCACTCAGGTCAAATCTCATGGCCCTCTATCATAATCCAGAGTTTTGAGAAGATTGGAGAAACTTAATTTTTCGCCCGAAAAAAAAAAAAAACGTAAGGGGTAACACTGTCGTTTTTTTTTTCGGGTCGAAATTTTGAGTTTCGATATCTCAGCTCTGGAAGGGTCTAGAGCCTCCATTTTTGCACTCAGGTCTAAGTCTCGTGGCCCTCTATCAGAATCCAGAGTTTGAGAAGATTGGAGAAACTTAATTTTTCGCCCCGAAAACGAAAAAAACGAAAGGGTAACACTGTCGTTTTTTTTTCGGGTCGAAATTTTGAGTTTCGATATCTCAGCTCTGGAAGGGTCTAGAGCCTCCATTTTTGCACTCAGGTCAAGTCTCATGGCCCTCTATCAGATCCAGAGTTTTGAGAAGATTGGAGAAACTTAATTTTTCGCCGAAAACGAAAAAAAACGTAAGGGGTAACACTGTCGTTTTTTTTCGGGTCGAAATTTTTGAGTTTCGATATCTCAGCTCTGGAAGGGGTCTAGAGCCTCCATTTTTGCACTCAGGTCTAAGTCTCATGGCCCTCTATCAGAATCCAGAGTTTTGAGAAGATTGGAGAAACTTAATTTTTCCCGAAAAAAAAAACGTAAGGGGTAACACTGTCGTTTTTTTTTTCGGGTCGAAATTTTGAGTTTCGATATCTCAGCTCTGGAAGGGTCTAGAGCCTCCATTTTTGCACTCAGGTCAAAGTCTCGCGGCCCTCTATCAGAATCCAGAGTTTTGAGAAGATTGGAGAAACTTATTTTTTCGCCCGAAAACGAAAAAAAAACGTAAGGGGTAACACTGTCGTTTTTTTTTCGGGTCGAAATTTTGAGTTTCGATATCTCAGCTCTGGAAGGGTCTAGAGCCTCCATTTTTGCACTCAGGTCAAAGTCTCGCGCCCTCTATCAGAATCCAGAGTTTTGAGAAGATTGGAGAAACTTAATTTTCGCCCAAAAAAAAAAAAACGAAAAGGGGTAACACTGTCGTTTTTTTTTTCGGGTCGAAATTTTGAGTTTCGATATCTCAGCTCTGGAAGGGTCTAGAGCCTCCATTTTTGCACTCAGGTCAAAGTCTCGCGGCCGCCTCTATCATATCCAGAGTTTTGAGAAGATTGGAGAAACTTAATTTTTCGCAAAAACGAAAAAAACGTAAGGGGTAACACTGTCGTTTTTTTTTCGGGTCGAAATTTTGAGTTTCGATATCTCAGCTCTGGAAGGGCTAGAGCCTCCATTTTTGCACTCAGGTCAAAGTCTCATGGCCCTCTATCATAATCCAGAGTTTTGAGAAGATTGGAGAAACTTAATTTTTCGCCCGAAAACGAAAAAAAAACGTAAGGGGTAACACTGTCGTTTTTTTTTCGGGTCGAAATTTTGAGTTTCGATATCTCAGCTCTGGAAGGGTCTAGAGCCTCCATTTTTGCACTCAGGTCAAAGTCTCAGGCCCTCTATCATAATCCAGAGTTTTGAGAAGATTGGAGAAACTTAATTTTTCGCCCAAAAAAAAAAACGTAAGGGGTAACACTGTCGTTTTTTTTTCGGGTCGAAATTTTGAGTTTCGATATCTCAGCTCTGGAAGGGTCTAGAGCCTCCATTTTTGCGCTCAGGTCAAAGTCTCATGGCCCTCTATCAGAATCCAGAGTTTTGAGAAGATTGGAGAAACTTAATTTTTCGCCCGAAAAAAAAAACGTAAGGGGTAACACTGTCGTTTTTTTTCGGGTCGAAATTTTGAGTTTCGATATCTCAGCTCTGGAAGGGTCTAGAGCCTCCATTTTTGCACTCAGGTCAAAGTCTCATGGCCCTCTATCAGAATCCAGAGTTTTGAGAAGATTGGAGAAACTTAATTTTTCGCCCGAAAAAAAAAAAACGTAAGGGGTAACACTGTCGTTTTTTTTTCGGGTCGAAATTTTGAGTTTCGATATCTCAGCTCTGGAAGGGTCTAGAGCCTCCATTTTTGCACTCAGGTCAAAGTCTCATGGCCCTCTATCATAATCCAGAGTTTTGAGAAGATTGGAGAAACTTAATTTTTCGCCCAAAAAAAAAAAAAACGTAAGGGGTAACACTGTCGTTTTTTTTTCGGGTCGAAATTTTGAGTTTCGATATCTCAGCTCTGGAAGGGTCTAGAGCCTCCATTTTTGCACTCAGGTCAAAGTCTCATGGCCCTCTATCAGAATCCAGAGTTTTGAGAAGATTGGAGAAACTTAATTTTTCGCCCGAAAAAAAAAAAAAACGTAAGGGGTAACACTGTCGTTTTTTTTTCGGGTCGAAATTTTGAGTTTCGATATCTCAGCTCTGGAAGGGTCTAGAGCCTCCATTTTTGCACTCAGGTCAAAGTCTCATGGCCCTCTATCATAATCCAGAGTTTTGAGAAGATTGGAGAAACTTAATTTTTCGCCCAAAAAAAAAAACGTAAGGGGTAACACTGTCGTTTTTTTTTTCGGGTCGAAATTTTGAGTTTCGATATCTCAGCTCTGGAAGGGTCTAGAGCCTCCATTTTTGCACTCAGGTCAAAGTCTCATGGCCCTCTATCAGAATCCAGAGTTTTGAGAAGATTGGAGAAACTTAATTTTTCGCCCAAAAAAAAAAAACGAAAGGGGTAACACTGTCGTTTTTTTTTCGGGTCGAAATTTTGAGTTTCGATATCTCAGCTCTGGAAGGGTCTAGAGCCTCCATTTTTGCACTCAGGTCAAAGTCTCATGGCCCTCTATCAGAATCCAGAGTTTTGAGAAGATTGGAGAAACTTAATTTTTCGCCCAAAAAAAAAAAACGTAAGGGGTAACACTGTCGTTTTTTTTTCGGGTCGAAATTTTGAGTTTCGATATCTCAGCTCTGGAAGGGTCTAGAGCCTCCATTTTTGCACTCAGGTCAAAGTCTCATGGCCCTCTATCATAATCCAGAGTTTTGAGAAGATTGGAGAAACTTAATTTTTCGCCCAAAACGAAAAAAAAAACGTAAGGGGTAACACTGTCGTTTTTTTTTCGGGTCGAAATTTTGAGTTTCGATATCTCAGCTCTGGAAGGGTCTAGAGCCTCCATTTTTGCACTCAGGTCAAAGTCTCATGGCCCTCTATCAGAATCCAGAGTTTTGAGAAGATTGGAGAAACTTAATTTTTCGCCCAAAAAAAAAAAAACGTAAGGGGTAACACTGTCGTTTTTTTTTTCGGGTCGAAATTTTGAGTTTCGATATCTCAGCTCTGGAAGGGTCTAGAGCCTCCATTTTTGCACTCAGGTCAAAGTCTCATGGCCCTCTATCAGAATCCAGAGTTTTGAGAAGATTGGAGAAACTTAATTTTTCGCCCAAACGAAAAAAAAAAACGTAAGGGGTAACACTGTCGTTTTTTTTTTCGGGTCGAAATTTTGAGTTTCGATATCTCAGCTCTGGAAGGGTCTAGAGCCTCCATTTTTGCACTCAGGTCAAAGTCTCATGGCCCTCTATCAGAATCCAGAGTTTTGAGAAGATTGGAGAAACTTAATTTTTCGCCCAAAAAAAAAAAAACGTAAGGGGTAACACTGTCGTTTTTTTTTTCGGGTCGAAATTTTGAGTTTCGATATCTCAGCTCTGGAAGGGTCTAGAGCCTCCATTTTTGCACTCAGGTCAAAGTCTCATGGCCCTCTATCAGAATCCAGAGTTTTGAGAAGATTGGAGAAACTTAATTTTTCGCCCAAAAAAAAAAAACGTAAGGGGTAACACTGTCGTTTTTTTTTCGGGTCGAAATTTTGAGTTTCGATATCTCAGCTCTGGAAGGGTCTAGAGCCTCCATTTTTGCACTCAGGTCAAAGTCTCATGGCCCTCTATCATAATCCAGAGTTTTGAGAAGATTGGAGAAACTTAATTTTTCGCCCGAAAAAAAAAAAAACGTAAGGGGTAACACTGTCGTTTTTTTTTTCGGGTCGAAATTTTGAATTTCGATATCTCAGCTCTGGAAGGGTCTAGAGCCTCCATTTTTGCACTCAGGTCAAAGTCTCATGGCCCTCTATCAGAATCCAGAGTTTTGAGAAGATTGGAGAAACTTAATTTTTCGCCCAAAAAAAAAAAACGTAAGGGGTAACACTGTCGTTTTTTTTTTCGGGTCGAAATTTTGAGTTTCGATATCTCAGCTCTGGAAGGGTCTAGAGCCTCCATTTTTGCACTCAGGTCAAAGTCTCATGGCCCTCTATCATAATCCAGAGTTTTGAGAAGATTGGAGAAACTTAATTTTTCGCCCAAAAAAAAAAACGTAAGGGGTAACACTGTCGTTTTTTTTTCGGGTCGAAATTTTGAGTTTCGATATCTCAGCTCTGGAAGGGTCTAGAGCCTCCATTTTTGCACTCAGGTCAAAGTCTCATGGCCCTCTATCATAATCCAGAGTTTTGAGAAGATTGGAGAAACTTAATTTTTCGCCCAAAAAAAAAAAACGTAAGGGGTAACACTGTCGTTTTTTTTTTCGGGTCGAAATTTTGAGTTTCGATATCTCAGCTCTGGAAGGGTCTAGAGCCTCCATTTTTGCACTCAGGTCAAAGTCTCATGGCCCTCTATCAGAATCCAGAGTTTTGAGAAGATTGGAGAAACTTAATTTTTCGCCCAAAAAAAAAAAAACGAAAGGGGTAACACTGTCGTTTTTTTTTCGGGTCGAAATTTTGAGTTTCGATATCTCAGCTCTGGAAGGGTCTAGAGCCTCCATTTTTGCACTCAGGTCAAAGTCTCATGGCCCTCTATCAGAATCCAGAGTTTTGAGAAGATTGGAGAAACTTAATTTTTCGCCCAAAAAAAAAAACGTAAGGGGTAACACTGTCGTTTTTTTTTCGGGTCGAAATTTTGAGTTTCGATATCTCAGCTCTGGAAGGGTCTAGAGCCTCCATTTTTGCACTCAGGTCAAAGTCTCATGGCCCTCTATCAGAATCCAGAGTTTTGAGAAGATTGGAGAAACTTAATTTTTCGCCCAAAAAAAAAAAAAACGTAAGGGGTAACACTGTCGTTTTTTTTTTCGGGTCGAAATTTTGAGTTTCGATATCTCAGCTCTGGAAGGGTCTAGAGCCTCCATTTTTGCACTCAGGTCAAAGTCTCATGGCCCTCTATCAGAATCCAGAGTTTTGAGAAGATTGGAGAAACTTAATTTTTCGCCCAAAAAAAAAAAACGTAAGGGGTAACACTGTCGTTTTTTTTTCGGGTCGAAATTTTGAGTTTCGATATCTCAGCTCTGGAAGGGTCTAGAGCCTCCATTTTTGCACTCAGGTCAAAGTCTCATGGCCCTCTATCAGAATCCAGAGTTTTGAGAAGATTGGAGAAACTTAATTTTTCGCCAAAAAAAAAAAAAACGTAAGGGGTAACACTGTCGTTTTTTTTTCGGGTCGAAATTTTGAGTTTCGATATCTCAGCTCTGGAAGGGTCTAGAGCCTCCATTTTTGCACTCAGGTCTAAGTCTCATGGCCCTCTATCATAATCCAGAGTTTTGAGAAGATTGGAGAAACTTAATTTTTCGCCCCAAAAAAAAAAAACGTAAGGGGTAACACTGTCGTTTTTTTTTCTGGTCGAAATTTTGAGTTTCGATATCTCAGCTCTGGAAGGGTCTAGAGCCTCCATTTTTGCACTCAGGTCTAAGTCTCATGGCCCTCTATCATAATCCAGAGTTTTGAGAAGATTGGAGAAACTTAATTTTTCGCCCAAAAAAAAAAACGTAAGGGGTAACACTGTCGTTTTTTTTTCGGGTCGAAATTTTGAGTTTCGATATCTCAGCTCTGGAAGGGTCTAGAGCCTCCATTTTTGCACTCAGGTCTAAGTCTCATGGCCCTCTATCAGAATCCAGAGTTTTGAGAAGATTGGAGAAACTTAATTTTTCGCCCAAAAAAAAAAACGTAAGGGGTACCACTGTCGTTTTTTTTTCGGGCCGAATTTTTGAGTTTCGATATCTCAGCTCTGGAAGGGTCTAGAGCCTCCATTTTTGCACTCAGGTCTAAGTCTCATGGCCCTCTATCAGAATCCAGAGTTTTGAGAAGATTGGAGAAACTTAATTTTTCGCCCAAAAAAAAAAAACGTAAGGGGTACCACTGTCGTTTTTTTTTCGGGCCGAATTTTTGAGTTTCGATATCTCAGCTCTGGAAGGGGCTAGAGCCTCCATTTTTGCACTCAGGTCTAAGTCTCATGGCCCTCTATCAGAATTTGGGAAGATTGGAGAAACTTAATTTTTCGCCAAAAAAAAAAACGTAAGGGGTACCACTGTCGTTTTTTTTTTCGGGCCGAATTTTTGAGTTTCGATATCTCAGCTCTGGAAGGGGCTAGAGCCTCCATTTTTGCACTCAGGTCTAAGTCTCATGGCCCTCTATCAGAATTTGGGAAGATTGGAGAAACTTAATTTTTCGCCCCAAAAAAAAAACGTAAGGGGTACCACTGTCGTTTTTTTTTCGGGCCGAATTTTTGAGTTTCGATATCTCAGCTCTGGAAGGGGCTAGAGCCTCCATTTTTGCACTCAGGTCTAAGTCTCATGGCCCTCTATCAGAATTTGGGAAGATTGGAGAAACTTAATTTTTCGCCCAAAAAAAAAACGTAAGGGGTACCACTGTCGTTTTTTTTTCGGGCCGAATTTTTGAGTTTCGATATCTCAGCTCTGGAAGGGGCTAGAGCCTCCATTTTTGCACTCAGGTCTAAGTCTCATGGCCCTCTATCAGAATTTGGGAAGATTGGAGAAACTTAATTTTTCGCCCAAAAAAAAAAACGTAAGGGGTACCACTGTCGTTTTTTTTTCGGGCCGAATTTTTGAGTTTCGATATCTCAGCTCTGGAAGGGGCTAGAGCCTCCATTTTTGCACTCAGGTCTAAGTCTCATGGCCCTCTATCAGAATTTGGGAAGATTGGAGAAACTTAATTTTTCGCCCAAAAAAAAAAACGTAAGGGGTACCACTGTCGTTTTTTTTTCGGGCCGAATTTTTGAGTTTCGATATCTCAGCTCTGGAAGGGGCTAGAGCCTCCATTTTTGCACTCAGGTCTAAGTCTCATGGCCCTCTATCAGAATTTGGGAAGATTGGAGAAACTTAATTTTTCGCCCCAAAAAAAAAACGTAAGGGGTACCACTGTCGTTTTTTTTTCGGGCCGAATTTTTGAGTTTCGATATCTCAGCTCTGGAAGGGGCTAGAGCCTCCATTTTTGCACTCAGGTCTAAGTCTCATGGCCCTCTATCAGAATTTGGGAAGATTGGAGAAACTTAATTTTTCGCCCAAAAAAAAAAACGTAAGGGGTACCACTGTCGTTTTTTTTTTCGGGCCGAATTTTTGAGTTTCGATATCTCAGCTCTGGAAGGGGCTAGAGCCTCCATTTTTGCACTCAGGTCTAAGTCTCATGGCCCTCTATCAGAATTTGGGAAGATTGGAGAAACTTAATTTTTCGCCCAAAAAAAAAACGTAAGGGGTACCACTGTCGTTTTTTTTTTCGGGCCGAATTTTTGAGTTTCGATATCTCAGCTCTGGAAGGGGCTAGAGCCTCCATTTTTGCACTCAGGTCTAAGTCTCATGGCCCTCTATCAGAATTTGGGAAGATTGGAGAAACTTAATTTTTCGCCCAAAAAAAAAAACGTAAGGGGTACCACTGTCGTTTTTTTTTTCGGGCCGAATTTTTGAGTTTCGATATCTCAGCTCTGGAAGGGGCTAGAGCCTCCATTTTTGCACTCAGGTCTAAGTCTCATGGCCCTCTATCAGAATTTGGGAAGATTGGAGAAACTTAATTTTTCGCCCAAAAAAAAAAACGTAAGGGGTACCACTGTCGTTTTTTTTTCGGGCCGAATTTTTGAGTTTCGATATCTCAGCTCTGGAAGGGGCTAGAGCCTCCATTTTTGCACTCAGGTCTAAGTCTCATGGCCCTCTATCAGAATTTGGGAAGATTGGAGAAACTTAATTTTTCGCCCAAAAAAAAAAACGTAAGGGGTACCACTGTCGTTTTTTTTTCGGGCCGAATTTTTGAGTTTCGATATCTCAGCTCTGGAAGGGGCTAGAGCCTCCATTTTTGCACTCAGGTCTAAGTCTCATGGCCCTCTATCAGAATTTGGGAAGATTGGAGAAACTTAATTTTTCGCCCAAAAAAAAAAACGTAAGGGGTACCACTGTCGTTTTTTTTTCGGGCCGAATTTTTGAGTTTCGATATCTCAGCTCTGGAAGGGGCTAGAGCCTCCATTTTTGCACTCAGGTCTAAGTCTCATGGCCCTCTATCAGAATTTGGGAAGATTGGAGAAACTTAATTTTTCGCCCAAAAAAAAAAACGTAAGGGGTACCACTGTCGTTTTTTTTTTCGGGCCGAATTTTTGAGTTTCGATATCTCAGCTCTGGAAGGGGCTAGAGCCTCCATTTTTGCACTCAGGTCTAAGTCTCATGGCCCTCTATCAGAATTTGGGAAGATTGGAGAAACTTAATTTTTCGCCCAAAAAAAAAAACGTAAGGGGTACCACTGTCGTTTTTTTTTCGGGCCGAATTTTTGAGTTTCGATATCTCAGCTCTGGAAGGGGCTAGAGCCTCCATTTTTGCACTCAGGTCTAAGTCTCATGGCCCTCTATCAGAATTTGGGAAGATTGGAGAAACTTAATTTTTCGCCCAAAAAAAAAAACGTAAGGGGTACCACTGTCGTTTTTTTTTCGGGCCGAATTTTTGAGTTTCGATATCTCAGCTCTGGAAGGGGCTAGAGCCTCCATTTTTGCACTCAGGTCTAAGTCTCATGGCCCTCTATCAGAATTTGGGAAGATTGGAGAAACTTAATTTTTCGCCCAAAAAAAAAAACGTAAGGGGTACCACTGTCGTTTTTTTTTCGGGCCGAATTTTTGAGTTTCGATATCTCAGCTCTGGAAGGGGCTAGAGCCTCCATTTTTGCACTCAGGTCTAAGTCTCATGGCCCTCTATCAGAATTTGGGAAGATTGGAGAAACTTAATTTTTCGCCCAAAAAAAAAACGTAAGGGGTACCACTGTCGTTTTTTTTTCGGGCCGAATTTTTGAGTTTCGATATCTCAGCTCTGGAAGGGGCTAGAGCCTCCATTTTTGCACTCAGGTCTAAGTCTCATGGCCCTCTATCAGAATTTGGGAAGATTGGAGAAACTTAATTTTTCGCCCAAAAAAAAAAACGTAAGGGGTACCACTGTCGTTTTTTTTTTCGGGCCGAATTTTTGAGTTTCGATATCTCAGCTCTGGAAGGGGCTAGAGCCTCCATTTTTGCACTCAGGTCTAAGTCTCATGGCCCTCTATCAGAATTTGGGAAGATTGGAGAAACTTAATTTTTCGCCCAAAAAAAAAAACGTAAGGGGTACCACTGTCGTTTTTTTTTCGGGCCGAATTTTTGAGTTTCGATATCTCAGCTCTGGAAGGGGCTAGAGCCTCCATTTTTGCACTCAGGTCTAAGTCTCATGGCCCTCTATCAGAATTTGGGAAGATTGGAGAAACTTAATTTTTCGCCCAAAAAAAAAACGTAAGGGGTACCACTGTCGTTTTTTTTTTCGGGCCGAATTTTTGAGTTTCGATATCTCAGCTCTGGAAGGGGCTAGAGCCTCCATTTTTGCACTCAGGTCTAAGTCTCATGGCCCTCTATCAGAATTTGGGAAGATTGGAGAAACTTAATTTTTCGCCCAAAAAAAAAACGTAAGGGGTACCACTGTCGTTTTTTTTTCGGGCCGAATTTTTGAGTTTCGATATCTCAGCTCTGGAAGGGGCTAGAGCCTCCATTTTTGCACTCAGGTCTAAGTCTCATGGCCCTCTATCAGAATTTGGGAAGATTGGAGAAACTTAATTTTTCGCCCAAAAAAAAAACGTAAGGGGTACCACTGTCGTTTTTTTTTCGGGCCGAATTTTTGAGTTTCGATATCTCAGCTCTGGAAGGGGCTAGAGCCTCCATTTTTGCACTCAGGTCTAAGTCTCATGGCCCTCTATCAGAATTTGGGAAGATTGGAGAAACTTAATTTTTCGCCCAAAAAAAAAACGTAAGGGGTACCACTGTCGTTTTTTTTTCGGGCCGAATTTTTGAGTTTCGATATCTCAGCTCTGGAAGGGGCTAGAGCCTCCATTTTTGCACTCAGGTCTAAGTCTCATGGCCCTCTATCAGAATTTGGGAAGATTGGAGAAACTTAATTTTTCGCCCAAAAAAAAAAACGTAAGGGGTACCACTGTCGTTTTTTTTTTCGGGCCGAATTTTTGAGTTTCGATATCTCAGCTCTGGAAGGGGCTAGAGCCTCCATTTTTGCACTCAGGTCTAAGTCTCATGGCCCTCTATCAGAATTTGGGAAGATTGGAGAAACTTAATTTTTCGCCCAAAAAAAAAAACGTAAGGGGTACCACTGTCGTTTTTTTTTTCGGGCCGAATTTTTGAGTTTCGATATCTCAGCTCTGGAAGGGGCTAGAGCCTCCATTTTTGCACTCAGGTCTAAGTCTCATGGCCCTCTATCAGAATTTGGGAAGATTGGAGAAACTTAATTTTTCGCCCAAAAAAAAAACGTAAGGGGTACCACTGTCGTTTTTTTTTCGGGCCGAATTTTTGAGTTTCGATATCTCAGCTCTGGAAGGGGCTAGAGCCTCCATTTTTGCACTCAGGTCTAAGTCTCATGGCCCTCTATCAGAATTTGGGAAGATTGGAGAAACTTAATTTTTCGCCCCAAAAAAAAAAACGTAAGGGGTACCACTGTCGTTTTTTTTTCGGGCCGAATTTTTGAGTTTCGATATCTCAGCTCTGGAAGGGGCTAGAGCCTCCATTTTTGCACTCAGGTCTAAGTCTCATGGCCCTCTATCAGAATTTGGGAAGATTGGAGAAACTTAATTTTTCGCCAAAAAAAAAAACGTAAGGGGTACCACTGTCGTTTTTTTTTCGGGCCGAATTTTTGAGTTTCGATATCTCAGCTCTGGAAGGGGCTAGAGCCTCCATTTTTGCACTCAGGTCTAAGTCTCATGGCCCTCTATCAGAATTTGGGAAGATTGGAGAAACTTAATTTTTCGCCCAAAAAAAAAACGTAAGGGGTACCACTGTCGTTTTTTTTTTCGGGCCGAATTTTTGAGTTTCGATATCTCAGCTCTGGAAGGGGCTAGAGCCTCCATTTTTGCACTCAGGTCTAAGTCTCATGGCCCTCTATCAGAATTTGGGAAGATTGGAGAAACTTAATTTTTCGCCCAAAAAAAAAACGTAAGGGGTACCACTGTCGTTTTTTTTTCGGGCCGAATTTTTGAGTTTCGATATCTCAGCTCTGGAAGGGGCTAGAGCCTCCATTTTTGCACTCAGGTCTAAGTCTCATGGCCCTCTATCAGAATTTGGGAAGATTGGAGAAACTTAATTTTTCGCCCAAAAAAAAAAACGTAAGGGGTACCACTGTCGTTTTTTTTTCGGGCCGAATTTTTGAGTTTCGATATCTCAGCTCTGGAAGGGGCTAGAGCCTCCATTTTTGCACTCAGGTCTAAGTCTCATGGCCCTCTATCAGAATTTGGGAAGATTGGAGAAACTTAATTTTTCGCCCAAAAAAAAAACGTAAGGGGTACCACTGTCGTTTTTTTTTCGGGCCGAATTTTTGAGTTTCGATATCTCAGCTCTGGAAGGGGCTAGAGCCTCCATTTTTGCACTCAGGTCTAAGTCTCATGGCCCTCTATCAGAATTTGGGAAGATTGGAGAAACTTAATTTTTCGCCCAAAAAAAAAAACGTAAGGGGTACCACTGTCGTTTTTTTTTCGGGCCGAATTTTTGAGTTTCGATATCTCAGCTCTGGAAGGGGCTAGAGCCTCCATTTTTGCACTCAGGTCTAAGTCTCATGGCCCTCTATCAGAGATTTGGGAAGATTGGAGAAACTTAATTTTTCGCCCAAAAAAAAAACGTAAGGGGTACCACTGTCGTTTTTTTTTTCGGGCCGAATTTTTGAGTTTCGATATCTCAGCTCTGGAAGGGGCTAGAGCCTCCATTTTTGCACTCAGGTCTAAGTCTCATGGCCCTCTATCAGAATTTGGGAAGATTGGAGAAACTTAATTTTTCGCCAAAAAAAAAAACGTAAGGGGTACCACTGTCGTTTTTTTTTTCGGGCCGAATTTTTGAGTTTCGATATCTCAGCTCTGGAAGGGGCTAGAGCCTCCATTTTTGCACTCAGGTCTAAGTCTCATGGCCCTCTATCAGAATCCAGAGTTTTGGAAGATTGGAGAAACTTAATTTTTCGCCCGAAAAAAAAAAACGTAAGGGGTACCACTGTCGTTTTTTTTTCGGGTCGAATTTTTGAGTTTCGATATCTCAGCTCTGGAAGGGTCTAGAGCCTCCATTTTTGCACTCAGGTCTAAGTCTCATGGCCCTCTATCAGAATCCAGAGTTTTGAGAAGATTGGAGAAACTTAATTTTTCGCCCAAAAAAAAAAACGTAAGGGGTACCACTGTCGTTTTTTTTTCGGGTCGAATTTTTGAGTTTCGATATCTCAGCTCTGGAAGGGTCTAGAGCCTCCATTTTTGCACTCAGGTCTAAGTCTCATGGCCTCTATCAGAATCCAGAGTTTTGAGAAGATTGGAGAAACTTAATTTTTCGCCCAAAAAAAAAAAAAACGTAAAGGGTACCATTTTTCGGGTCGAATTTTTGAGTTTCGATATCTCAGCTCTGGAAGGGTCTAGAGCCTCCATTTTTGCACTCAGGTCTAAGTCTCATGGCCCTCTATCAGAATCCAGAGTTTTGAGAAGATTGGAGAAACTTAATTTTTCGCCAAAAAAAAAAACGTAAGGGGTACCACTGTCGTTTTTTTTTTCGGGTCGAATTTTTGAGTTTCGATATCTCAGCTCTGGAAGGGGTCTAGAGCCTCCATTTTTGCACTCAGGTCTAAGTCTCATGGCCCTCTATCAGAATCCAGAGTTTTGAGAAGATTGGAGAAACTTAATTTTTCGCCCAAAAAAAAAAAAACGAAAGGGTACCACTGTCGTTTTTTTTTTTCGGTCGAATTTTTGAGTTTCGATATCTCAGCTCTGGAAGGGTCTAGAGCCTCCATTTTTGCACTCAGGTCTAAGTCTCATGGCCCTCTATCAGAATCCAGAGTTTTGAGAAGATTGGAGAAACTTAATTTTTCGCCCAAAAAAAAAAACGTAAGGGGTACCACTGTCGTTTTTTTTTCGGGTCGAATTTTTGAGTTTCGATATCTCAGCTCTGGAAGGGTCTAGAGCCTCCATTTTTGCACTCAGGTCTAAGTCTCATGGCCCTCTATCAGAATCCAGAGTTTTGAGAAGATTGGAGAAACTTAATTTTTCGCCCAAAAAAAAAACGAAAGGGTACCACTGTCGTTTTTTTTTTCGGGTCGAATTTTTGAGTTTCGATATCTCAGCTCTGGAAGGGTCTAGAGCCTCCATTTTTGCACTCAGGTCTAAGTCTCATGGCCCTCTATCAGAATCCAGAGTTTGAGAAGATTGGAGAAACTTAATTTTTCGCCCAAAAAAAAAAAAAACGTAAGGGGTACCACTGTCGTTTTTTTTTTCGGGTCGAATTTTTGAGTTTCGATATCTCAGCTCTGGAAGGGTCTAGAGCCTCCATTTTTGCACTCAGGTCTAAGTCTCATGGCCCTCTATCAGAATCCAGAGTTTTGAGGAGATTGGAGAAACTTAATTTTTCGCCGAAAAAAAAAAAACGAAAGGGGTACCACTGTCGTTTTTTTTTCGGGTCGAATTTTTGAGTTTCGATATCTCAGCTCTGGAAGGGTCTAGAGCCTCCATTTTTGCACTCAGGTCTAAGTCTCATGGCCCTCTATCAGAATCCAGAGTTTTGAGAAGATTGGAGAAACTTAATTTTTCGCCCAAAAAAAAAAACGAAGGGGTACCACTGTCGTTTTTTTTTTCGGGTCGAATTTTTGAGTTTCGATATCTCAGCTCTGGAAGGGTCTAGAGCCTCCATTTTTGCACTCAGGTCTAAGTCTCATGCCCTCTATCAGAATCCAGAGTTTT
>NW_024121710.1:0-247600 GCF_016745375.1 Pimephales promelas
ACACACACACACACACAATCATGGAAGAGCAGCGGGATGCTGACGTACAGTGATGTGTGTACTGTAGAGTTGTTATATTTATAAACAGTTGCACACAGTAGAAATGATTAGAAAACATTTGTGGAGAAATATAGACTTGGAATTACTTTTGCTTCCCGTTATTATTTGATTTACGGGACCGGACACACAGTTATCTTGCCAAGAAACTTTTATTATATATATATGTCAGGAGAGAACTTTCAAAATGTTGTGTTCATGCCGGGTCTATATGTTTCTCCGTGTTTCTCTGAGGGCAGTACAGTAAAATTGAGCTTCTATACATCACAGAGAGTCTTACAGCTTCCTTGTAAGGTAACAAAACATGTTGCTCTAAGCTTCTTAAAATAAGAAGTATATGTCATGCGTTCACGACTATCCTTGTTGTCTACATCTGTGATATACTCACATCAGTGGAACATGTTACATTGTACACACACTTCAGCAAAATATAGCTTCCCTCCCTCTATCTGACATATGATCATTCCATGGATCCATGCTATCTATAGTTCCCTCATGCATTCAAACTCATGCTTTTGAAACTCCATAAGATAATACATTGATTATGAATATTAATAAAGAATAATAATAGAGATACATAATATTTAATAATGAAATAATATTAAAAGATGAAATTTTAGTCTTCATCTCCCTCCACTGGAACTACGGCCATAAGTTCCACATCATTCCCAGGTGGCCAACCTATAGAAGTGATAGTGAGGAGAAGAAATAGCAGACCAAGAAAAGACAGACAAGACAGAACAGAAGAATGGAAACAGAAAAGGAAAAACAAAACAAAGAACAAAACCCCAACCAACCCATGTTATGTCCCCGTATACTATGTGTATTTTAAAACGAAATGCAAATAAAGTTAGTGTGTGAGGCTAAACAGAATGTGTTTTAGTCTGAATTAGGTAAGATGTGTGCTTTCAGTTTCCACAAATCCCTTCACTTGATTGGGATATTCTCTTGTGTTTTGGGCGGCAAGTGCAGTTACTGTAACATCGGGCATATTTTCTAGTAGCCTATTAAACACATATTTACACCGACTTCATCAGGCTCTGAAAATTCTTTACAAAGAACACAGAGAATGGCCTTATCGGGCTCCATAGTTGCAACTCTTGCGTCATCAGAACGGGGTGTTCAACGCATCACCGTTTCTGTTTAAAAAACGTTGTGCAACGTTTTGTCCGGGCTGAACGCAGGGGGCTGGTGGAGATTTATGGCTTTGATTTTCTTGCAGTTAAAGAGTAAAACGTGATTTTGAAAACATATACAGTATTTCATATACAAATTGAAAATAGTTTTTTTGTGTATTTTTCATAACAATAAACGTAAAATTCTGTAACTTTTTTTTAGTTTAATTACTTTTTTCACTTCAGCAATAATCTGCCAAGCGTCATCTTCAAAAGAGAAGTCGTTCAGAATTTACCACAGTTTAAGTTGTAAATAAAATTTTCTACTCAAAAAGTGAATACATGTATTATATATACAGCGAAAATATAATTTAGTACCATAAAATCCCCTAAAAATACAAAATAGTAAATAAATTACATTATCGAACTAAAATATAGTACAAGTAATAAACTTTTAAATATGTAATTTTAGGGATCACATATGAGATTTAAGGGATAAAATTATTGAGTCTGTAACATTTTTGGGTTCAAATTTATCCAAGATACTGTTGCCGTAGCTCGATGCACAACACTTTAATAATGTGTAATGCCAAACCAGCAGAGGGAGCCCTTACCTGAGGACCGACTGTTCCACTCCTTCTGTGATATGAAATCGCGTAGTAGATGAGAGAGGCAATCATGGGACGCAAGTATTTGTTTTCATGGTGCAAAGTCCAAGTGCGTTGAATATGTTCCCTGCGATGCTGCCAGGGCTGCCAGGGTTTTGGAGCGAGCAACTGAGTAAATAAATGCGGAGGCTACCGTGCTTAGGCTTATATCTCATTGCACGTAAAAAGCGCGGATTCGCTCTCTCATTTTAAAAAAAAAGAGTCAGAACGGTCAGAGTTGTTTTAAATGCTGCAATTTTGTTAAATGCCCAACATTGTTTAAAATAATTCGGGTCTTCTCGGGTCCATTTAGAAAAGGCTTATTTATTTTAAGTTACTCGAGACCCGAGGCAACTAATACCGAACCCGACCCGTGCCCGAGACTCTCGTCAGAGTTTTGGACCCGAACCCGCTCGGGTCTCGGGTCGGACCTCGGGTTTTCGGATCTAAGTGGACCCGTGAAGACCTCTACCACACACACACTCCCTCCCTTCTTCTCACAGCTAGCCACGCCCATTTAAGTTGCATTTTTCAAAAAGATTTTGAGCTAGACTTGAGCTGAAAGAGGGGGGTTTCATGACCCTTTAACCAGAGGCCATTCTTAAACTCATTGCGAAGTATTGCCCGTTTACCTGCCTTACCGAGCGTTATTTCCTGTTGATCCTGCCTGTCTACTGTGTATGGTTCTGCCTGATTATCTGTTTTTCGATTTTCTGGATTATCCCCTTTGTTTTGGTTGCCTGATCGGACTGATGTGTTTGCTTGGACTTTTTGCCTGCCTACTCACGCTTGCCTTTTGGAATACCTCACTCAGCCTCAGCGTCCGCATTACATAAACTTGAAATTCCAGCGGTACTGGGGGATTTCAGTGGGAGATTCGAGCATGTCTTTGCGTCATTACGTCACGTCTGTACACACACACATCTGTACACATAAAGAAGAGTCTCGGCTAGTCGGCTGTGAGTGTCAGGCTACTGGAGGAGATTTATAGCCTTTTCTCACAGCATTTGATATAATTAAATTGATCAATTTGATGGCGGATCCAGAAAGGTTCAAACGACAATCACCAGTGATGACTGGACACTCACCCACTGTAACATGCAGAAGACTTCGGAGTTGCAACAGAGGAAGAGAGGCTGCAACGGCCCATGCGAAGACAAGGATAATATCTGAAGGACATTAAATGTCGTCACGCAATGCTGACGTTGTTAACATTAACAATTTGAGAACAAAGTATAATTTGCATGGTTTGACGTGATATGATAAGCGATCGTTAGATTTAATCAGTGTTGGGCAAGTTACTTTTAAAAAGTAATTAGTTACAGTCACTAGTTACTTCTTCCAAAAAGTAACTAAATTAGTAACCCAGTTACAAATTTTAAAAAGTAATTAGTTACTTAAGAAAGTAACTATTGCGTTACTTTCAAGTAAAATTAAATTTTAAATGCTCAAACGTGACCCCACCTCTACCCCTATTTAACGGAACTTAAAACACATGTGCATGTTCAATTATTTATGAAAAATCTGAATTTTATAATGAAATGGACACTTAATACAATACATTAACAGAAACATGAAACACACATCCAAAAAAAATGTTGCTGTGGGACAAAGTGAAACTAGCCTCCAATCAAATGCCATGTATGTAGATATTATGTTTATATAGTGGATCAATGCAAATAACACAATAGATGTTTTGGAACTTTTGATATTTATTGCCCCTCAACAGGCCACAACTGGACAAAATTAAATTAAGTTTGTTAAGCTGTTGAGTTATATGTTCTCAATAACTATATTATTTTATGTTTCTTGCTGTTATTTTGTTTTTACTTTATGCTATTTACTGTTACTAAAAATGTGCAAGAGTTCATTGTGCGCATGTGTGAACAAATGGGGACTTTTATTTTGACTCAACTTGTGTTCCTTCCTTGAGATGAATGTCGTGCTGCTGCTCCCTCGCTCACTGATGTTATGCCAGCGCATTGAGACGAAAACTAACAAATAAATAACACTGAGAAATTGTATCTGGATTGTTCTTTAGAGGATGGATGATCGCAACATATTGTGCATGGACATGACAGACGGGAATGAAAACTTAACATAAGCAATACCATTTAGAGAAGGCTACTTTTGGATTATTTGGGCTCGTCGGCATACCTGTCTCTCGTTGACTGACTGGCTTCTGTTATTCCTTGTGTCCGTTATTCCTGTCCGACTATGCGTTATGATGGGTCGTTCGCAATTCATGAGCATTAGCCGATAGTGATGATGGGTCGTTCGCGGAGGAGCGTAGGTGATGATGGATCGACTCGTTCGCGAATGAGCTTTTGATGGGTCGTTCGCGATTTTGATGGGTCGTTCGGAGCTGGCTCGCATATCTGAAGAGCCGACTCTATTTTTACAAATTTAGCCTATAGAAATTAAATAATTATATAATAAAAAGTGAAATATTATAGTCAAAGTCATTTAAAGAGCCGTTTGTGAGCCAAAAGAGCCGGCTCTTTTCAGAGCTGAGTCAAAAGAGCCGAATGCTCATTACTACTATGCGTGCTTTAGAACACCCGCCCAACTCTACCTCTGATTGGCTTACAGTGACAGTTTACTCTACCTCAGCCAATCGTCAGCATTTATGCGCTTGTCTCGTGCTCAATGGAAGAACAGTAAAAAAGTGTGCCTCTCGCTCAGAGATCTAGTTGGTCTGATGAAAATAAAAACAGCTTCATCAGTTGTTATAGTAACGGGACGCATTTTTGGCAGTAACGGTAACGGCGTTGTTAAGATGAGAAGAGTAATCAATTAGATTACTCGTTACTGGAAAAAGTAATGCCGTTAGTAGTTATTCCCATCACTGGATTTAATCAACGTGATTTACTGCAATGCTTTTTTTGTGCAATGCAATTCAATGCAAAGTGGATGTTGCTTGTTCAGAGGACATTTTCCTGTGAAAGTTCTTATGTTGGTCATACTTCCCAAAAGTAGAATCTGTGATTGCGAATGCCAGTATTCGCACCGGAAGATCAAAACACTGTGTTCATCCGCGCTGTGCCGAGCTGAGGCACAACCCATGTAAAGCTGATCATTACGCCAATAACTGCAATTGCAGATTTCGAACAGAGATGGCAAAAAAAGAGGAAAACCTACGGACTGCAGCTTTAAGTGAATAAACAGTTGGGAACGAAATCAGATGTGTGTCATTATATTAGATCTTAAAGCCTAATGCAAATCCCTGCTGCGGTCGGTCATAAATATTAGACACAATATGGTTCAGCACATCTGATCTCCTCTGGAAGCTGGTCTAGTACATCTGATCACATCTGATCTCCTCCGGAAGCTGGTCTAGCACATCTGATCACATTTGATCTCCTCCGAAAGCTGGTCTAGCACATCTGATCACATCTGATCTCCTCCGGAAGCTGGTTCCAGTACATTTGATCACATCTGATCTCCTCCGGAAGCTGGTTCCAGCACATCTGATCACATTTGATCTCCTCTGGAAGCTAGTTCCAGCACATCTGATCACATCTGATCCCCTTCGGAAGCTGCTTCCGGCACATCTGATCTGATCTCCTCTTGAAGCTGTTCCAGCACATCTGATCTCCTCTGGAAGCTGGTTCCAGCACATCTGATCTCCTCTGGAAGCTGTTTCAGCACATCTGATCTCCTCCGGAAGCTGGTCCAGCACATCTGATCTCCTCCGGAAGCTGATCCAGCACATCTGTTCTCCTCCGGAAGCTGGTTCCAGCACATCTGATCACATCTGATCTCCTCTGGAAGCTGGTTCCAGCACATCTGATCACATCTGATCCCTTTCGGAAGCTGGTTCCAGCACATCTAATCACATCTGATCTCCTCTAGAAGCTATTCCAGCACATCTGATCTCCTCCGGAAGCTGGTTTCAGCACATCTGATCTTCTCCGGAAGCTGGTTCCAGCACATCTGATCTCCTCCAGAAGCTGGTTCCAGCACATCAGATCACATCTGATCTCCTCTGGAAGCTGTTCCAGCACATCTGATCACATCTAAACTCCTCCGAAAGCTGGTTCCAGCACATCTGATCACATCAGTCTGATCTCCTCTGGAAGCTGGTTCCAGCACATCTGATCCCCTTCGGAAGCTGGTTCCAGCACATCTAATCACATCTGATCTCCTCTGGAAGCTGTTCCAGCACATCTTATCTCCTCCGGAAGCTGGTCCAGCACATCTGATCTCCTCCGCAACCTGGTTCAACACATCTGATCTCCTCCGGAAGTTGGTCCAGCACATCTGATCTCCTCTGGAAGCTGTTCCAGCACATCTAAGTAGAACTTTGTGTCGTCTGCATACCTGTGGTAAGAGATTTGGTTCTTTCTCATTATTTGGCTCGTTAGGAGCATATGAAGAGTTCAGATGCAAAAGCCTCTAAATGCCATTTGAAATTTTCTTCTTTAATGATGATTTTTATCAAGCTTGTATATTTAAGTTCAGTGATTTCACTTAAATGGCAATGATAATTACCTAATAATTGTTATTTAAGTGAAATTACTGAACTTAAATATACAAGTTTGATAAAAATCATCATTAAAGAAGAAAATTTCAAATGGCATTTAGAGGCTTTTGCATCTGAACTCTTCATATACAGGTTTAATAGCAGTGACGCAAGAATTTAGCCTCGAGGGACTCCACGTTTCATGGATGTCCACTCAGACAGGTTTGTCAGTCTCTCTACAGTAGCACAAAGGGATTGTGTGTGTGTTGTTTAAGTTTCTGTTCATAATATTTGAGAAGAAAGTCAGTCTAGCTTTGCCTAGTTCCACATTGAAAGCATGGATATGAACTACAAGTTTTGTCTTCGGCCACTGTACGTCTGCATAGTCTTTTTTTTTTATTTTATTTAACCTTTATTTATCCAGGTAAACTGTTTGAGAACCACTTCTCATTACAAACATGACCTGATCAAGAGGCTACAGGAAAAAATAAGAACATAATGTACGGCTGTACATAGTCAAACTCATAACACAGAACAAGCAACTAAATAAAAAAAAGATAGACAACAAAGAGGAAAAAGAAAATGAATAGAGTGCTTAAATATGTGTATAAATATGGTTCATGATTGTCAGCAGGAACAAGAGTCAAATTTTCGAGGTTTTGCTTAAAGGTGGAGATTGGGATCAGAGATGTAAGTTTCAGAGTATTTTGTAGTATCTTCCAGTCGTGTACTGATGCAAAGCGGAAGGCATTACGTCCAAAGGTAGTAGAAGTGGGGGGGTACTAAATTTAATCAAATTACTTGATCTTGTGTGTTAGGTGTTATGAGCGGCATGAAGTAGGGATGACAAATTGTCTCTTCATATTTTGCACTGCTATTGAGTTTCTCCAAGGTGCTTTTTGTCTGCTACTATTCTTCCAGACTTTCACTGGATCAATATCATCAATTACAATTTACAATTTACACTGGCTCCCTGTCAGATTCCGTGTTGATTTTAAAATCTTAATGCTTACTTATAAGGCCTTGCATGGACTGACACCTTATTATTTAACTGAACTTTTAACAGCCTACACACCAGCACGGGACCTCCGTTCTTTGGAAGCTTGCCTTTTAATTGTACCGCATACCCGACTAAAATCCATGGATGATAGGGCCTTCTCGTCTAATGCTCCAAAACTCTGGAATTCCCTGCCTATTGAGATTAGGCAAGCAGAATCTCTTAGTGTTTTTAAATCATTACTTAAAACATATATACGTTTAGGGTATCTTATATTTCATAATGTTTTTATTTCATATTCTATTGCATTGTTTGTTTAAATTGTATGTTTTATTTTTCGGGGCCTCAACATGCTCAAAAACTCACCAAATTTGGCACGCATGTCAGGACTGGTGAAAAATTTCGTATTTTGTGGGTTTCGCGGATGGGCGTGGCAAAATGGCTCCCTAGCGCCACCTAGAAAATTGGAAAAAATTAGCCCCTCGTCCACGTTCAACCTACAAACACGAAATTTGGTGGGGACGTGTATCATATCAAGACGCACAAAAAAGCCTCAAGAACCCATACCCTAACCTCAACAGGAAGTCGGCCATTTTGAATTTGGCGCCCATTTTGGGACGATTTACACACTCAGTACTTTAATGAACTCCTCCTAGGGATTTAGTCGTATCGACTTCAAATTTCTGCTGTGCCTTCTAAAGGCATTGACGATGTAAAGTTGTGCTATCTGCACGTTTTCGTCGATGGGCGTGTCCGTGGCGTCGAAGATTCGCCATGAAACAGGAAGTTGTAGTAACTTGGCTGTAAATGCCCAGATCTGCACGAAATTTTACACATTTGACAAGAGTCCCGCCCTGAACAAATCTACATGCTGAAATTCACCCACAGTAATAGCGCCACCTGCTGGCAACAGGAAGTGACCTTTAACGAAGCAGCCCCCGTCGCATGTTTGACCGACATGTACGAAATTTCTGTGGTACATCTACTATGTCCTGACACACAGAAAAGTCTCTTGGAGCATTGCCCTAAACTCAACAGGAAGTCAGCCATTTCTAATTTTATCGCCATTTTGGGATGATTTACTCATTACGTACTTTAACTAACTCCTCCTAGGGCTTTAGTCGGATCGACTTCACATTTCTGCTGTGCCTTCTAAAGGCATTGACGATGTAAAGTTGTGCTATCTGCGCATTTTCGTCGATGGGCGTGTCCGTGGCGTCGATGATTCGCCATGAAACAGGAAGTTGTAGTAACTTGGCTGTAAATGCCCAGATATGCATGAAATTTTATACCTTTGACAAGAGTCCCGTCCTGAAGAAATCTACATGCCGAAAATTCACCCACAGTCATAGCGCCACCTGCTGGCAACAGGAAGTGACTTTTCACGAAGCAGCCCCCGTCGCATGTTTGACCGACATGTGCGAAATTTCTGTGGCACATCGACCATGTCCAGACGCACTGAAAAGTCTCTTGGAGCGATGCCCTAAACTCAACAGGAAGTCGGCCATTTCTAATTTTACCGCCATTTTTGGATGATTTACTCATTACGTACTTTAACTAACTCCTCCTTGGGCTTTAGTCGGATCGACTTCACATTTCTGCTGTGCCTTCTAAAGGCATTGACGATGTAAAGTTGTGCTATCTGTGCGTTTTCGTCAATGGGCGTGTCCGTGGCGTCGATGATTCGCCATGAAACAGGAAGTTGTAGTAACTTGGCTGTAAATGCCCAGATATGCATGAAATTTTATACCTTTGACAAGAGTCCCGTCCTGAAGAAATCTACATGCCGAACATTCACCCACAGTCATAGCGCTACCTGCTGGCAACAGGAAGTGACCTTTAGCGAAGCAGCGTAGCAAATGCACAGCCGCACTGGCTGAGCTGCAGAATATGCAACGCGGCCGCCTCACACCCCAACACGCTACAGGTGCGAGGGCCCGCCCATCGCTGCTTGCAGCTTTAATTATTATTATTATTATTATTACACTATAACAATCATCAATTACACCACCACAATCATTACACTATCACAACCATCAATTACACTATCACAACCATCAATTACACCATCACAACCATCAATTACACCATCACAATCATCAATTACACTATAACATTATAACTATTACACTTGGCTAAATAACTTTAGCAGTTTTAATAAGAATCAATGTGTATTAAATTAATACCCTGCAGTGTTTTAAAGTTTAACTCTGGGTTTTTTGACAATGTCACGGTTTATAAATTCATTGATTCCTTCTTGTCTCGTGTTTCTGTTGTTATCTGTGTGGGTGTGTGTGTGAGTGGGCGTTACCACTCCGTTCTGCTGATCAGCATCTGCTGATCAGCGCGCCAGCTGACAATCATCCACTCACCAGCTGCAGCGCATTCAATCTCCTATATATACTCACAGTTTTCTCCTCTCATTGTCAGATCGTTGAATGAAGTCCTTCGTGTATGTGTTTGGTCCTTTCCTGTCGGCGTGTCAGCTCGTGTCTTGTTCGTGTTTCCCTGGGATTATCACTGCCGTGGATTACATCACCTCACCTGGATCTTCACTTCACTTCACTTCAAGACTCATCACTGGAACCCTGACCATCTTGTCCCTGCGCTACCAGTCTTGTGTTTTGTGTCATCTGACTGTGAACTGAGTATTAAAGACCTCCTTACTTGCATTATTGCTTCTGTGGTTTTTGACGTTACAGACAATTTTGACAATTGATTGTTTAATGCAATACTGTGTTTTATGGTGCGCTCACAGCGGACGCGAATAGCGCGTCAGGTGCGAATGATTTCAATGTGAAGTCAATGCAAAGACGCGTTACGCGCATAAAAAATTTCTGCGGCACGAATGAGGCGTAGAGCGCGGCGTGGAAGACGTGAATACGCCTCATTCGCGCATCAAGTTCGTGCGAATTGAGCGTCTGGCACGTTACATGCGAATTATTTAGTTAGTGCCATTTGTGCATTCACGCGTTTGATGCGAATGCGCGTCTGCCGCCCGAGTTGAAAAATTTGAACTTTGCCGTCAATTCGCACCGCGTTAACCAATCAGGAACCTAACTGCTTGCTCACCTGGTGAAGGATCTGGATGCTTCAATAAATTATTTTGTAATATGACTAAATGCATGGTGGGATTCTTATGCACAACAAAGCAAATATTTTATCACTCAAAACTTTATTTCAATACACAAGACATGTTCATTTTGTATTGAATGTTATTCATTCCATGTCTAGATTATATGAAATAGTATTATGATGTAAAGACAACCAACATACATGTGCATAAGTTCGTGTCTGGACGTGAGAGAGAAAAAAATCACAGGACAGGTTAATAAATTGAAGGCTGGCTCTATTTATCATAAAAACAAAAATAAATGACAGCTAGATTAGATGGATGAGGGCGAGGGTGATCCTCGCTCCGATGCGGGACAACGGGTGATCAAACTGGGCGCGGGACAGGCGGAAGTACCGCTGACAGCGGCCGTCATCCAGGCGCAGCTCCTGGAGCGAGCAAATGGTGAAACTCGCCAAACGGTTCGCCTCCGAAAGGTCCGGTGGACACAAATATGGCTCGATGATACCCACACCGCTGTTCTAGCTCTCCAGAGCAAATACAGTGCGGTGAATCTCTCGATGAATGCTCGATCAACACAAAAAAAGATGGCCACCAACAGGTTTCGATTTTGCGCGCAAGACGCATGTAAATTTCGCTTCAAACTTTTTGTTTTTACGCGTGTCAGTTTCGCTCTTGACACACGAATTAACACAAAGTGGTCAAGCGTCAAACTAGATGCGTCAGGCGCAAATTTGACATGCAATTCGCGTCCGGTGTGAACGCACAGTTAAAGTATTTAAATAGAGACTTGATCCAGTCCAGATGTTCTAGACATCTCACAATTGGGAAGATCGCGATTCAGATCGTGATTGCTTATTATAAGATTGTGATATGAAATTTTGGGACTTTTTATGTAGATTGAATTGGATTTTAAAAGTCAAGTCTGTCCCTCTCTCTCTGTCCCTCTCTCGTTTTCCACACCCTCCTCTTCCCCTCTATCTTTTTTTCCTTCTCTCTCTCTCTTTCCCTCTCTCTCGTTTCCCTCGCTCACTCTGTCTCTCTCTCTCTTCCTCTCTCTTGTTTCCCTCGCTCCCTCTCTCTCTCTCGTTTCCCTCGCCTGCTCTCTTTCTACCTCTCTCTCTTGTTTTCCACACCCTCCTCTCCCTCTCTCTCTTGTTTCCCTCGCTCCCTCTCTCTCCCTCTCTCATTTGCCACACTCTCCTCTCTCTCTCTCTCTCTCTCTCTCTCTCTCTCTCTTTTCCCTCTCTCTCTCAATTCAATTCAATTCAAATGAGCCAAATGAGCTCTCTCTCTCTCTCTCTCTCATCTCTCTCTCCCTCTCTCTCATTTTCCTCACTCTCCCCCTCTCTCTCTCCTCTCCCTCGCTCTCTTTTCCCTCTCCCCCCCCCCCTCTCTCTCATGCTTTAATGCCGTCTGAGGATAATAGGGAACAAGGCGAGCGCACATTAAAGGACAGTTCGAGCGAGTGTTAAGCAGCCGAAACTCAAGAGGATCTCGTTTCTGAATCTTAAACTCACACTCCTCTCTCACGCTGGCCGCTCTGGGATATCCCAGCATGCCTTTCACCTTACCTCGAACCCACAGCCACGAGCCGCCTCACTCCTCAGAGGAGAAACACAATGGTGTGAGGTAACAATAGCTCTGAAATGAGCAGCTTAAGGGCTTAGAAACACACATTTCTCCCTATAAAACCATAGGACTCCAGACTCCAGTCCCCGAAAGAACGGGATTGTTTACTTGTTTATTTATTAACCGGCCTTTTGCATCACACGGAAGAGAGCAGAGAAACTCAAGGAGATCAGACGCCGAAGCGCACCACAAATAAACCGTTTACCTCTACGCTTCCTCACACACGTTCCACTTTCCAGGCTTTATTGTCTGATCGCCGAGGGAAAACTAAGAGGGAGAGGGACGAAAGTTTCTGCCAAACACACCGACGCTCTAGAGGATCTGAAGGAATCTCTAAGATGTGCAGTTCATGGAAAAGTCAAGAGACAAAGAGAAACCCAACGCCTGTTTATACCGGCGGAACGCTTCTCTTTCGGAGAGGGTTTAAGGCTTTTCTTTTTCGTCTGTTCTTCCTCTCTTGAGGAAACACACACACATACACACACACTCACACACTCCTGCGAGAGCTTGGGACCGACCACATTCATGCGAGGCTTGAGTCACTCACTGAGGCTCTGGACAGAAAATACACGCAATGCTTCACTTTTAAATGACTAAAAATATATTTTTATACAGACATATATTATTTAATTTATTATTTATTTTATTTTTGATATTTCACTTTTTTTTCCTCCGTAATGTTTGTTTTTGTGTGCAAAAGCACTCATGGTGTGTGAAAAAAAAAATCTTAATATTATTTGATTATGACATCATTTAATTACACTTTTGTTGTTTCAAACCGGTATGACTGTATGATTTCTTCAGTGAAACTCAAAAGAAAATGTTCTAAAAGTCACTGAGGTCAAAACACTATGCATTGTGTGGAAAACCCCAGACATTATAATATAATATAATGTAATATAACATAATATAATATAATATAATAATGTCATGTAATATAATATAAATAAGTGTGTGTGTGTGTGTGTGTGTGTGTGCGCGCGCGTGCGCATGTGTGTGTGTTATTAAAAAAAATCTAGTCAGGAATCTTGGTGTGTCTCTAGAGTCAGACCTTAGTTTCAATAGTCATGTCAAAGCAATAACTAAATCAGTATATTATCACCTGAAAAATATTGCAAGAATTAGATGCTTCCTTTCCAGTCAAGACTTAGAGAAACTTGTGCATGCTTTTATCACCAGCAGGGTAGATTACTTTAATGGCCTCCTCACTGGCCTTCCTAAAAAGACCATAAGACAGTTGCAGCTCATACAGAACGCTGCTGCCAGGATTCTGAGCAGGACCAGAAAATATGAACACATCACACCAGTCCACAGGTCTTTACACTGGCTGCCAGTTACATTTAGGATTGATTTTAAAGTATTATTACTGGTATATAAATCATTTAATGGGTTAGGACCTCAATATATTGCAGATATGCTCACTGAATATAAACCCAACAGATCGCTCAGATCATTGAGATCACATCAGTTAGATATACCAAGGGTTCACTCTAAGCATGGAGAGTCTGCTTTTAGCTATTATGCCAGCCGCAGCTGGAACCAGCTTCCAGAAGAGATCAGGTGTGCTCCTACAGTAGTCACATTCAAATCCAGACTCAAAACACATCTGTTTAGCTGTGCATTTACTGGATGAGCACTGTGCCACTGTTTGTCCGACTGTTACTGTACTTCATTTTATTTTTGATTCTAAATTGTTTTAATTATTTACTGTATTTTATTTTTATTGTTATGATTTTTTTATTCTAAACTGTTTGAATTATTCTGATTTCTTTTGATTATTTTAATTTCTTCCATGTAAAGCACTTTGAATTGCCACTGTGTATGAAATGTGCTATATAAATAAACTTGCCCTGCCTTGCATTGCCTTATTCTGGGCTGCAGGTTTGTCTGAGCTCTCGTTCTCCTCTATAATCCCACGGATGAGTGAAACCACTGGAACAGATTGGGAAGTGACACACACACACACTATTCTCGACTCACTGACAAATTGGACTTTTGTGTGACCAATGTTCTGTGTCTGCGGGTGTGTGTGACAGAGAAAAGGTGCAGATTTGTGTCAATTATTTAATTAGTCTCAAGAATCTGTTGAGTTAAATAGCTTTTAATCCAAATAACATATTGGCGTAATTACTATTTAAAATGATTTTTGTACATGAAGCGGATTTCTCATCTCATTATATTTTTACAAATGTTTTGGTGCCAAATATGTTTATAATCTTTAAGTTACTTTTTATATGCACTATTAGAATATTATTAGATAATGTAGCCTAAAAGGAAATATTTTTTAATAAAAATATTACAATGAGTACAATTCCAAAACAATGTGTTAACACTACTGTGCAGAAGGTCAGAATGATAATTGTTGTAAGAAATGAATACATTTTTTTTTTCATCAAGGACAGATTCAATTGATCAAAAGTGGCAGTAAAACATTTATAATGTTACAAATGATTATATTTAAAAAAAAATATGTTCTTTTGAACTTTCAATTCATCAAAGAATCCAGAAAAATAAACTGTTTTCAACATTGATAACAATCATAAATGTTTCTTGAGCATCGCATATATATGTATATTAGAGTGATCACATGCAAAGTGAGATTATTCAAACCTTTATTTGTTATAATGTTGATGATTATGGCTTACAGATATGAAAACCTTTTCACAATATTCTTATTTTGAATTTGAAGTTTCCATAAGCTGTAAACCATAATCATCAAAATCACAACAAATAAAGGCTTGAGATATCTCACTTTGCATGTAATGAGTTTATATAAAATATTAGTTTCACCTTTTAAGTTGAATTACTGAAAATATGTTACTATATTATTATCTATAGGTATATATTGCCTGCCTTATTCTGTGCCTTCGGCTGGATTCAGATCAAACATTCGTCTTTATACACTAAATGTAATACAGAGATATAACAATTCAGTATGTGCTCAAAACGCCATTATATATTTTATTCAGGCTTTTCTTGTCCTGAACCCTCCATCATTTCCCTGATATCCTGAAGTTTCCTTCCAGAGAATAATGCTGTATTTCTGTGGACACGGATCAGTGTTTCCCTTCAGCAGAGATGATCAGGGAAAGATGACAGACAACGGAGAGATCCGAGACGTGTGTGTGTGTGTGTGTTCATGTCTGTCCTTTATATGTTTTTATTTTGATCTGGGGGATGCTTTTCTTCATATTCCAGAAATATACATGTCTGTCATGCTAAAAAATGATTCCTTTCTCTTGTTTTCCAGCACAATTATCTTTACATCTTTAAACCTGAGGGCTGTGTATATGCGTGCGTGTGTGTGTGTGTGTGTTTGTGTGTGTGTGTGTGTGTGTGTGTGTGTTGAGGACTGAAGGAGGTTCATTAAGCGTCTCAAATAAATAAAGAGCTCTTTTCCAAAACGCTATAAATCCATTTCAATAGTTTTCAGGAAAACTAAATTTTTTACCTAGACCCACACATTTTGTGAATATTCAAATTATCCTGTTGAAATGTTTTATTGGTTCAGTCTGAACATTTTTAACAATGATTATTAAATCAATCAACAATATTGTTAATGATAAATCAAAAGTTAATTTTATTTTTTTCAAAACGCTATAAATCCATCCATTTTTTGTATCATTTTTAGTAAAGTCATTTTTAATAAAGTGTCAAACCTCAAACAAATAGTACCAATTTCAACATATGCATGAAAAACTAATTATCAAAAAATGATCAATAATGATAATGATATATTCAAAAAAGGGATGGGCACCCCTCCAGCACATGCACACACACATGTATAGGCTACATAGCATGTGAGCAAAGCGGAGTGGCGTGACGCTTAAATAAGTAAAAAAAAAAAAAAAAAAACATAAAATAGGCTATAGGCTATAAGTTTCACATTTGTGTTTAATAATATTACGTTACTTATTTCATCTATGTTGAGTAGGCTATGAAAAGGGAACCGCAAGAGATGAGTAAGATAGGATCAAAATTCAAAAGCTGCCCAATATCGGAAAATATTTGGATTGGGTCAGACATGATATTGACCACTTATTAAGTTTTGTTTTGTAGAAAGCTTGTAAATTTCGTTTGATATAAATTGTATATTCATTTTAATAAATGTTTTATCAACAAATTGACTGGATTAAAACATTAGAAGCAAATATCAGACAATATAATCAGGACACAGGTGAACCAGAGCGCGTCTCATATATCAAACACCGCGATGTTTGCCTCACAGACCTGAGAACTAAGCTACAGAAAGCTTTAAATACTTTTAAACAAAACAATTAAAAACAAAAATAAATTGGCAACTCTCTGCATATGTAGGCTAATTCGAAGTATGCGTTTCTATAGGCCTATGCGCGTTCACTGCGAAGATGGCAAGATAAGTAAGCATCGTCAACTTTATCTTTGCTGCTGACACTGACAGAAAACACTAGTTTATTAATAAACAATTCAAATGTTTCATGCATTATCATTACTTTTGCTGGTTCTTTGTGGCAAGCTTTATGCATGCGTTATGGTTTCTCTCCTATTTAATTAAATCAATATATGTGAACTGATTAGACAAATGGCTTAAATGATCTACTTCTAGTCGACTAGAAAACTAGGCCTCATTTTGAGGAATGAATGAACATAAACAAACCTCTGTTCAGAGTGCCGCCGTGCTGGATTGCATCGAATTCGAGGATTTATCGCGTTTTGGCTAAAAACAGGGCTGGCGCTTATGGCGTTTTGGAAAGAAACTGTATCTTGCCGTACATTTTAAACAGGGAAATATAGTGATTTGGCATGAAACGTTGATGGAGCAGCGAAAGGGTTCTGTCCACAGCAGAATGACACGACAAACTCATTTTTTTTTAAATGGCGTTTATCGCGTTTTGGAAAAGAGCTCTTCAAATAAACTTGGCTTGTCTAATAATATAAGCTTACTCACAAGGAGATTCTGACGTTTCCAAACGTACCCAATCATCACTGATACTGTCGGTTTCACACTGAATTCAGGCGTTAAGCCGCTTCTGCTGTTGTAGCCCATCTGCCTCAAGGTTGTGTTTGTTGTGGATTCACAAATGCTTTGCTACATACCTCGGTTGTAACGAGTGGTTATTTCAGTCAAAGTTGCTCCTCTATCAGCTTGAATCAGTCGGCCCATTCTCCTCTGACCTCTAGCATCAACAAGGCATTTTCGCCCACAGGACTGCCACATACTGGATGTTTTTCTCTTTTCACACCATTCTTTGTAAACCCTAGAAATGCTTGTGCGTGAAAATCCGAGTAACTGAGCAGATTGTGAAATATCCAGAGTGGCCCGTCTGGCACCAACAACCATGCCACGCTCAAAATTGCTTAAATCACCTTTCTTTCCCATTCTGACATTCAGATTGGAGTTCAGGAGATTGTCTTGACCAGGACCACACCCCTAAATGCACTGAAGCAACTGCCATGTGATTGGTTGATTAGATTATTGCATTAATGAGAAATTGAATAATCCTTCAGGTGAGTGTAGATGATCTCTTTGGGAGTGGACTTACCCATTTCTTAGAAAATAAATGTTACTTTATTTACAGTTAAAGCAAATATGATCCATAAAAGGTGTGACACGATTTGTGATTTTTGCCACATCATGCAAATCTGATTTGGTTCTGAAATGAAATCTTTACGACTGACTGTGGGTGTTTCTGTGGTAATGATGTAACATCTGCACGATGCCAAGAGACTTTCTCATCCGATATTGCAAGAGTCCGTGTGGAAGAGTCTTCGCCTCCGCATGAGGAAACACAAGTCAGGCGTTTTAATCAGTCATGCATAAACTGCATGTGCAAAACCCCTGAAACACACACTCCTGTTACACACACATCATGTGCTGAATGACTGACTGAGATGCATTGCAAAATAATCTTGTTCAGTAAATTACAGACCAAATATAAGGATGTGCAAGTGTAAAAATTGGTTAAACAAATAAATAAATCAAAATACCATTTAAAAGTTTGGGGAATTATTTGGCAAGGCTTTAAATTGATCAAATAAATTCTGTTCTTTTGAACTTTCTATTTATCAAATAATCCTGAAAACTAAAAATGTATGACAGTTTATGACAGTTTGTTGATCATCAGATCCTCAAATTGGAGTGATTTGTGAAGGATCATGTGACACTGAAGACTGGAGTAATGATGATAAATTCAGCTTTGAACACATGAATAAATTACACTTTACTATATTTTCACATAGAGAACAGCTAATTTACACTGGAGTAATATTTCACTGTTTTACTTTGATTAAATAAATTAAGCTTTGTTGAGACTTCTTACACAAACTTTTTCTAACCCAAACTTTTTTTTTGATTCTGATACACAGAATTGATTTTTGCTGCCTGTTTGAACAAAGACACAAATCATTTAGGAAGTTGCATTGAAAACCCACTTGGGCGCTTGTGACTGTGTCTATGCTGCGATTTACACTTTATACTCGCCGGATCTCAGTTTATCCTCTGGGCTTCTTGAGTCTCCAGTCAGACGTCTAAAACAGAGATGTGATCCGACTAACCCTTTCCTCGGGCTCTAGTCTCCTGAACTCACTACAACTAAAGATTGCAAACAAAGTGAGAACATGCTGTATTTTTATAAGGTCATCAGCAGTTGTCATGGAGATGTTTCAGTCTTAACTGTGAAGATGTGCTTGCGTCGGTAGAGAAACTGCCATGTATTTTGCTCCATCTTCTCCATCTTCTCAACACAAGAGAGTGGTTAAATGCCACATCTGTTTACCCCAGGTGTGATGGCCGCACTAGCAACCACAGATGGAAACTTCAACTCACGGTGGTAACTTTCATTTGTTTTGAGCACATTACTTAGTGTACAAAATAAATAACTGGACACATACACGTACTTTAGTTTTAAAAACAGTTTAATTAGTTATTTGACTAGGTTTTCTGTTTGGCACACATTTAGTTAATTTGGTTAATTTAGCTAATTTCAGGTTCATTCTCTTTAAGTTACTTTCTGTGAAGTTAATACCTTTTCTTTTGAGTTACCAGTTCCTGGGGAGTTGCTGTTGGGGGTCTCCAGCTGGATGACAGGCAAAAGGATTTGCAACTGACTCTCAGCTGTTTAAGTAGGGGAATGGCTAATTGGACTGCACCATGTATGCCCATTTCATGGGGGTGGCAGAGTGTTGCATTTTTGAGTTTTGTTCTTTTTCTTTGCTACTTATATTTTGTTAATATTTATTTGATTGATGTGTCCTTAGTTTATATACAGTAGCATTGGTTTGACATGTGTTGTAATTTCTGTGGTTTGTTTATATATTATATGTTTCTCTACCCCCTTTTGTGTCAGAATGGCCTGATCAGCCACTATATAAGTTTCCCCATGTCTAGTGATGGCAAAATGAGGCTTCCTGAACCACTGAGACCTCGCAGCCCATTGCTTCACTCAAAGGTTCATTACTCGAAGCTTCATTCAGTATTGCTCACTAGTGACACCTACTGTGCAAAGAAATAGCAAACAAATTATTTAATTCTGAAGCGATGACCTGAGCAGACTTATGATGTCCATATACCCCCCCTGTCCTGTTTTATTTTATTTTTTCTTCTCACTGTTAATGTCTGTAACCTTTCATTTGCAATAATACAAATACCCGAGCAGACATTTGTCCATTGCCTGGGAATAAAATAAAATATGTATATTCTGTCTGAACTTAATTACTTCTACAGAGACAACTCTCTCTCTCTCTCTCTCTCTCTCTCTCTCTCTCTCTCTCTCTCTCTCACACACACACACACACACACACACACGCACACACACACACAGAGAGAGTTAATTAATTATTCATAAATTATTTGGATAGTGACAGTATGAACAATAAAAGTTACACTGTTGAGTGCAGTGCTTATGGTGGAGGGAGTGTAAAAGTAAAGTGCAACAGAAAAGTGTGGTGTGGTGTGGTAAAGGTTAAGAATTGTTTCTGGTGATTTTGTGTATTGAACTGTTACTATTTTTGTGCTGTGTTGTGCTTATGGGACTGGGGACGTAGAGGACCAAAGGAAGGATTAGAAATTATTTTTATTGAGGAACAGAATTGTGTGTTCAGGCTTAGACATTAAATATTATACAGCCATATAGTGAGGATTATTAGCTATAACAAGACAGTAAAATAATAATAAGCTCTTTCTTGCTGGCTCCATTACAAGAAAAAAGGATTAGGTCACAAAAAGCAAACAATTCCAAAAGGGCAATCTAAATCAAAAACCAGTCCAAATCCAAAGCAATCAAAATAATCTTATCTAATTAATATAACAATACTAAAATATAGCTATAATTAATACTAACAATAAACTATAACTAATCTAACCTAATAATGTAATAATATAAAGCCCTAACACATATATTGCACAATAACGACGATGAAACATCTCTCTAACTCTGACTCCCTACGCTACTTCAACTGATTCAATTACTCCTGACAACACCCACAAGGTGGCGCGAGATTCGAACAAACGACACTCAGACCGAACCGATGACGTTTTCACACAAACCGAGGCCTCGTTTGTCATCAGTCACGTGATTTTCACGTTAACAACACAAGCCTCGAATCGCGGCTTCATCTGGCACGCCCCTTTTTGCTCGACACAAGCTCCGACGCCTCGCTTCAAATGTCACATCACTACCCATGTCTCAGTTTTTATTTAGGTCTGTTTTGTTCTGTTCAACCCATGTTACCTGAGCTAAGTTCTGTCATGACTCAACGGAATACAGGAAGCAATAGCAGGTAATAACTCTTTATTTGGTCAGTGCAAAGTCCCAAACAGAAAGACACGGGCATGGAGGTGACACAGGGACGTCGATGGTCAGCGTAGAAATCCCAAGTGGTGCAGTGAACAATCCAACAAGCGGTGACAATCCAACATCGACGATAATCCATGAACAAGACGAAATCCACAGGAATACACGATGAGAGACTCAGGAACACAAGACAGGACCACCGACACATCCAACAACGATCTGACAATGGAGATGAGAAAACTGTGAGCATATATAGTGAAATGAGATCGGCTGCAGCTGGTGATGAGATGATGATCAGCTGGAGCAGATCAAGGAATGTCACTCACTCACTCACTCACTCACTCACTCACTCACTCACTCACTCACGCCCACCACACATGTGCTTTCATACAACAATAACACGAGACGAGAAGAAGGCAATGAATCTGTATACCGTGACAAGTTCTGTTTAGTTGACCTCTTTTATGGGCCCAGAACTAGTGATGGTCAAATGAAGCGTTTCGAAGCATTATTGCTTTCTGATACAGTTGTGTCGAAAATGGTTCATTACTTCGTTCGACGCTTCATTCAGATAGAAATTACAGCACCATCTCCTGGTGAAGTAAATGTAATGCAACAAAGCTGACAACCATAAAATGCAAGTAGGCGTGTATGTTAACGCCCCGACAAGTTTACCAAAGCGATCAAAGCTGAAACAGTGTTAATACTGTGAAACTCATTTATATAGATGCATTTTACAGATACTGATGAATTTCATGTGTTCACTTTGACAATAAAACATTAAGCATGATGTGTGTGTGTAATTATTTCTTTAGACAAGGACAGAAGATCAGACCAGCTTAAAAAAAGTTGGAAACCATCACAGAAATTCTAATGGTTTTGATTAAAATACCAATAGGAACCATTTGCTTTTACCATTTAAACCACTACAGCGGAGACAGACACCACTATAATTCCCATGAAAACCATTAAATCCAATAGAATTTCTGTAATGGTTTTCATGACTATAGAAACCATTATTACTGATTTTTTTCCTGTGGGAAGAAACTTGTTAACTGGTGGGACTGATATTTTTCTATATTGAAAAAGATGTGCTTATTTAATTGCTTGAACTTGAATGATGAAGCAGAGTTTTGTTTTGTTTTGTTTTGTTTTTTTGAAGTTTCTGTCTTTCTCCATATCATTCACTACATATGTAAAAATATTTGTATGCAGAAATGTCAAAGAACTAATCTTATTCGGAAAAATAAGTTTAAAGTGTTCAAAACTTGCGAACGGCTTCTCTTTCTCGCTGGCTTCATCACAACAACAATAAAATAAACTCAATCCACTCTCAATAATAACGCCAATCCGAACACCGACTACTAACCCACGGTGTTGCCATGGTTTGGCTTCACTTTTATAAGAAATACAGCCGCCAGGTATCAAACTGTCAACACTGGATCGGGCTGTCAAAGCAGTCAGGCGGTTCACTACAGGAGTGAACCAGTGTGTTTGCTTCAGACGTCATTTTCACGTGACTTGTGACGTAATGATACAAGCTCCGAAGCAGTGGTTCATTGCAAAGACCGTTCGAGTTTGAAGCAAGCTTCAGAGCGTCGGTGTCAGACATAACATCACTACCCAGAACTTTCTGGGTTTTTTTTTTTTTTTTTGTGAAATAGTTATGTTTTTGTTTGAAACTAAAAACTTATATTTTTGAAAATATACTTTTTGACTCTCCTCATGCCTGCCAGCTTGGTCCCTCACACCAGGAAAGCAAAAATAACATACAACAGTTTAAAAAAAAGGAACACGTTCTTGTATTTTGAGGCCAATAATAGCTCTGGTTGTAGATATCTTTGCTGAAAGTAAGCGGGCAGTGGATTACTGTAAGCTGTTTAGACTGCACCGTTTTCAATTTGTCTTCGTAATTTCAAAGAGTCCAAATGAAATGGATGAAAAAGAAAGGGTTTATAGGGAAAGGTACAAGGAAAGTTTATAGATTTCCCCCGGATGTGTCTAATACTCTATTCGCAATGTGCTGTCGACCACATGGTGAGCGAGAGAGAGAACGAGATGCTAAGAATATATATATATATATATATATATAATGCTGCAAAGTGAAGTAATTCTGCAAGCTGTGGGACCGGACCACTCGCTCCATTATTCATGGAGCTGAACTCTCTCTCCACTTGTCGATGAAAGATGATGAATTGTGGGCTTTACCGCAGTAGCCTGAATCTGTTCTGCTTTTATTCAGCAGAAACAGGCCTAAACACACACACACACACACACACATACACCTGCAGCCAGAGCTTCACCTGATGGAGTCATTATGGATGATTTCTAAGGTGTGTGTTTTACAAGCTTTTCAAGTGCTGATTTTAAGTGGCGCTCGTGAAATGCTCCAGATCCAGGAGCTCTCCTATAACATTTGCATTCGGTAGAACACTGATTATATGTTCTTAGTTATATCTGAATCGTAATTGTGCTTTTTGGATGTGGAACACTTAACTACGCATTGTAGTTGGTCTAAAACTACATGATTAATATATCCAGTTCTCCAGTAAAGAATCAGCGTTATGCGTCCATCACAATATATCTGTACCATCCCAGACAACAACGTTCTACAAACATTTTCTAACGTTCCAGTTAAGTTATGAAAATGTTACTGATAAATGTTCAAAATGTCCAATTTTATTAAACTTTTTTTTCCTTGGTTAAACGAACGTTAAAAGAACATTGCATTTGAACATTCCTCAAACATTATGGGACTTTTACTTTTGAATGTTGTCTCAATGTTCCAGCACCTGCTTTATAAACGTACAGCTTTTATTGAGTAACCACTCCTTTACTCAGAGCTTTGGTGTTCGGCTTGGATGTTGAAGATCTGGTATGATATAAATGAATGGATTTGATGGATTTGAAGTTCTGTCATCATTGTGCGCTTCAGAAACTATTAAAGGATTAGTTCACTTTCAAAAAAAAACTTTTGCTGATAATTTACTCACCCCTGTGTCATCCAAGATGTCCATGTCTTTCTTTCTTCAGTCGAAAAGATAATTAAGGTTTTTGATGAAAACATTCCAGGATTTTTCTCCATATAATGGACTTCAATGCACCAAACGGTTCAAGGTCCAAAAGACACTTTCAGTACAAACTGTTCAAAGGGCTTTAAATGATTCAAGATGATGAATAAGGGTCTTATCAAGCAAAACGATCGCTTATTTAAAAAAAAAAAATAACAAAGTTTAAGTTTTATAAGCTCAAATGGTCGCCTTGCTCTGTTAGGGTTAGGGTTAGGGTGTGATGCGCGTTCGTGACGCTCCTGTTTGAACTCGTTCATCTTTTTTTCGAAATGAACGAATTGACTCGGGAAAAGATTTGTTCATTTTGATGAACGAGTTTGAACAGGAGAGTCATGAACGCGCATCACAGAACAGAGCAAGGGGACCATTTGAGCTTATAAAACTTAAACTTTTTTATTTATTTATTAAATGGGCGATTGTTTCGCTTGATAAGACCCTTATTCAATGTTTGGAATTGTTTAAAGCCCTTTGAACAGATTGCAGTTTGTACTGAAATTGTCTTTTGGACCTTGAACTGTTTCAACCTCATTGAAGTCCATTATATGGAGAAAAATCCTGGAATGTTTTCATCAAAAACCTTAATTTCTTTTCGATTGAAGAAAGAATGACATGGACATCTTGGATGACTATGATTGTCAGCTAAAGTTTTTTTTTTTTTTAAAGTGAACTACTCCTTTAAAGGTTCCTGCTTTTGTTTTAGAGTCCCCTACTTCAATAGCTTTACATGCATGCAAGGTCCAAAACACGTTAAGATTCTTATAATAATCATTGCAGCATCCGCTCTTTCCTCTCTGTGTCTGAAACGATTCGATCGAAGATTCAGTCTCTTTAAGCCCCGCCTCTCTGAGAGCTCCTCTCCTTTGATTGATCAGAATGCAAACGCTCATTATCATATCTGAACCTCAGCTTTTGATCACAGTGATACGAACAGTAACGATGGCGTGGGTTTCACTGTATCAATTAGGGCTGGGTAATAAATATCGATTTCTCGATATTAATCGATTCTCATTTTTACAAACTGATATTGATTCTTAAATCTCAAGAATCGATTAGTCATCCTGTTTCACTTGAATGAATGGAACATTGTATCGCGGCTGCGCGCATCCAAAAAATCGCAATAATCTTTGTCCTTTGTTACTATTGATATGAAACAAAGTCTCAATTTTCTAATTACGTCCATTTTCTTTAGAAATTCAAAACCATAAATAACATTTTGGCGCTGTGGCGTGAGATCGCTCTGGCACAGCTCAAGAGAAGCTGGTCAAGAAGATCTCTCTTCCGGCTTAATAATACCAGTTACAGCGCGAAATAAACATGAATGAGCATCTAAAAGTGTGTTAAAAGAACTTATCGAAATCCGTGTCATGTCACATTGATTCGCTCAATCAGCATTTCAACCGTGGAAAGACGTCAGTTAAACAGCTTGTAATCAATTTCATGTATCGTCATATTTACCTCAGAAAACCCACATAAACTCGTTAGTCAGCTAGAAAAAATAACTCTAGAGAGGAGCATTTTGCTAAATATATCCACCTTTTTCTGCTCTAAACAATGCGCGCTGCCATGACGACGACGGCGGTTGTCAACTTCCGGTTCGAGTCTGGTCTATGCTTTTTTGCCCTGTGTTTTATAGCCACATCGCTAAACTACCCATGTGTCATACCCACACCGCTAAACTAAATCGAAAAAAACATTCATCAAATGTGATCTGATCACGTTATTTTTTATTACATCACAGATAAAAACAAAATGAACGTTTTTCTTTGCTTCATAACTTCCAAAGGATAGCTGATGCATGACTGTATGATCTCCCCAATCCAGCAAACATCCGACAGTTTCTATCACCCCGACTGCAGCAGAATAACAGTACTATAAGGTTAGGCTGGTTAGCACTTTGACTCTTGTCTACCTCTGCTTTCAAAGATGCATAGTCTGTCTATTTCTCAGGCCTGTGAGGTTAGGCATATGCCACCATATTTCATATAATCTTCTTATTATAAAAATAAATAAAAGTGTAATTTAAGTGTTTGTATAACCTAATATGAAGGTAAAACAGTTAATTATTACCTTCATATCAGGCTTTTGAAGCCTAGTAGGCTCCAACTACTAGACTTAGTTTACAGCATTAGTTAAGAGATTTGATTTCCTTGAGAAAATTTGCCATTTATTGTAACTGATATCCAAAATAATCAATATTGAATGGAATCGAATCGGAATCGAAATCGAATCGAATTGCAAGCTTGTGAATCAAAATCGAATCGAATTGCAAGCTTGTGAATCGAAATCGAATCGAATTGTGAAATTTGTACCCAGCCCCAGTATCAATCTCATCAGTGAATTTGCTTTGTCAGAAAACAGCGTCTTCTTGACACGAACAACATAAACCGAACTCTCCCAGAAAATATAATTGTATATTGTTGTACAGTATATGAGCCATTTCTCTGTCACTCAGTCTTCCTTCTCAATACATGGCCACTAAAGCACTCTCAAACATGGACACGCTTGACATTCCTGCTCACACGTTCATCTTCCTCTGAATCTGTGAAGAAACTTGTTCTTATCTTTTGTGTGACACATAGTAATTATCTGACAGATGCTTATTACACGTCAGCGAGGAACGAACAAACAGCTCAGAGATTTCAATGCTCTGCATTCACTGTTGCTTTTTGCATGCTGTCCCTCACTCTGTGTGTGTGTGAGAGGTGAGAGAGAGATGTCTTAATGAGGCACTAATAAGTCTTGTGTACTGTTAGCAGCCATGCAAAATCTGCTCATTTACAGAGGATATTTACATCACACTCCCAGAATAAAACATCCTGGTGTAAGTGGAAAGACGGACAGATTGAGAGGGGGGGGGGGGGGGTGTTTCCCTGTGCTGGTTATTTGTTTGAATGTAAAGTGTAGTGTGTGAGAATATAAAGTATGATGTAAAATTTCCAATATTTAAGACTCTGCACTATCAGCCCATTCTCACCCCCAAGGCGTCACTTAACTGACGCCTTGGGAAGCATTTGGACATGCTTCAATATCTGACGCTTTAGGCCCCCTTTAGCGTCAGTTAAATGAAGCCCTAGGATCGCGTGTACCCTACCCCCACCCCACACCTAAACCTAACCGCGTCCTCTAACTGACGCTTTCCTTTAGCGTCAGTTAGATGACGCCGTAGGATCGCGTCATGTAAGTGACGCTAAAGGGCGCCTAAAACGTCAAATATTGAAGCATGGTCAAAGGTGACGCCTTGGGGTGAGAATGCGTTGGCACTATTTACTAATAAAATATGCACATTCTTTATTAGTATGACTTTCCTTCTTGCATGGAACACAAAAGATGCATTTTTGAAGAATATTCAGAGGAATATTAGCCATATGATAAGTTTGTGTGACTTGAAACCGAATCAATGATTCAGTTCCAGCTCACAAGACGGATCTATTTGTATGAATAATGACCAAAAGGCTTCAGAAGACTTGAATTATCATGCACAAGTCAAGTTGTGCTTTTGTTTTTTTTAAATCCTCTTTTATTGTAAATGTATTCCCAAGGAGAAAGAAACTAAACTACAAGTTTGTAAATAATAACAGAATTTTTGGTAGACTAGTTCATTAGAGAAACTCAAATTGTAATGCTTACAAATTTATTTGTATTAATAAATGTATTAAAGTCAAAAATCAAAATGTATTAGCTTTTAGTATGAATATGTCAGCCTTAAGGTATGAATAAGCTGGTGTGTTCCAAACAATGACATAATTCGCATTTAGGATATATATATATAAACTCACAGTCTCTCACTTCTGAAAAATGGATCAGGGATTTTTATGACATCACCGCAGACTTCAGCTTCTCATCACATCTTGTCCAATCAAATGCTCTCTAGAACCTAAAGCCAAATGCTAATGGCTATTTGAAAAGGAGGAGGAGCCATTAAACATGTCCCACCTTGGCTTCCTGTTACAGTGGAAATTACGTCAACGCATCAAACAAAGCTGCGCGTTCCAACCATAGACTGAAGAGAAATTTGGATGAAGTGTGCATGACGTCACCCGTAGTGAGCCGGCCGTCACCATCTTGGCAGCGCGTCACTCCTGGATAAACAAACATGTGCAGAGGCGGATTAGAGGTGACGCTAACACACAGCAGACAAGCGGCTAAAAGTGACAGCAGCGGCAATCCACTTGTCACTCAAATGGCCACGCCCTTAATTATGCAGAACTTTAAGGCTTAATAAAATTTAAATGGATGAGTTCTAAAAAAAATTCACCATTCTCACAGTCGTCATGAAGAGCAACATTAGCGATAAAGACTTAAACCACTTTTTTGCTCCAGACTATAAACATATTTATTTCTGCTGTAAAGTCGGGCATTTTAACATGCAGGTCTATGGGATTGAGTCTCTTCTGCAGCTCCTCTAGTGGCCAGTGGAGGACTGCAGGTTAACACACTCAGTGTCAGATTCAAGAGAGAGACGGGAAGGTTGCCGCTCGGTTCCGAGCCACTTCAATGGGCCTTAAAAAGCATTTTAACCAGTAATTCTTTGGAGATATCAGTGATATTAGTTTATCAGGTGTGTGGAGTCATGCACTCACAGTTAAAGCAACACACACACACACACACACGCAGATGAGAGAACGATGTCTAGGGTCCTTCACTCCCACAGTGAGCTGCTTGTCCCCAGAATCGTGAGCACTAATGATCCTCTTACCTTCTTTAACTCGTTTGAAGCGTCTCTCTGAAGATGAAGACACTCACTCACGCCTTTCCTCTCGCCATTCCCGCTTTTTTAATCGTCTCTTGTGTTTGCCTGAGATGAGAGAATGTCCTTGCCGTCAGCTGGGAGAAGCGGGAGTGTGTGTGTGTGTGTGTGTGTGTGAGAGAGAGTCTCCTCTCCGCAGGTGTGCTGAACCCTGGTGTCACTCGCCGGATTACGTGTCAAATTATCTCCGGCTTTCTTTTCCCCACGAGTCTCGGTGCATTTAAAGGGTTTTCACTTTGATTTACTTCAGTGTTACAAGAGGTCAGTGCTGTTGTGCTCAGACCACTCTCTCTCTCTCTCTCTCTCTCTCTCTATCTATCTATCTATCTTTCTATCTGTCTAAAAAAATATCAACCAAGGCATAGTCGCCAATATTTAAATAATGTACATTTTTGATTTCATGCCACCTTTAAAGATGAACTGAACTGAAAAATATCGACATTGAAAACGTGTTTATGACAATTAAAAGTAAATTACACTAAACATTTAAAAAAAAAAAAATGAATATAGCTTTTTTTAAGCAACGCAAAACTGCGCTTGTTAGCGCTGGCAAGTTCGATGACGTCACTGGCATGGTAGGACCCGCGGAGCGCCATAGACAACAGCTGTGGTCCTGTATACACAGACGAAAATGAGCACTTTTAACGGCATAGATTACGCATTTGAGCCCGTGAAGGACAGGCCGGTAGTAGTGATGTTACGTTCGTGAACGAATCGTTTTTTTTACGAGGACGGAGCATGTGATTTGTTGAATCTAGTGAACGAATACGCCCTTTATTGAGTTGCTTTAAGTTTGAACGAGTCCAATGAACTGTTACATACATCTCGTTCGTGAATGAAAGAACCAGTTGTTTGAACGTCAAGATAATAATGACGACGAAGTTAACAGTGCAAGCTGATGGTTTAATTTAATAAAAGACAGCTTAAAATTTTCGTTTTTACTAAAATCTACAAACTACATCAGGTAATCTGCTAACTTCAAAATGAGTGGCACCACTAGCACTGGTGTTGTTTTGTGTGCATTTTGTATTATTTATTTTTATTATTGTTGTTTTATGTTTCAACAGTTTTATACTTTAAAAAATAAATATATATGTCATGTCATGCACTTTTGTTTGTTTAAAAACTGTAAAACATTAAAAAAATAGAGTATTGATTATTTGCGTCACGTCATTCCAGCTCATTTGCGTCATGTGACTCACGTCAGCTAATAGCATTTCAGCTTGGGCTTAGAAGGGGCATGTAATTGGTTGGATCTACTCTGCTGAATGAGTCTGAACGAGAGAGAGAGATCTCCCGTTCGTGAACGAATTGAACGAATTGAACGAACTGGTTGCTATACCCAGTTCGTGTACCAGGTCGGCCATTCTGTCAATCTAGTTCATCAATCAGCAGAAAGTGAATGCAAAGCGCAGGTATCCGTACTGTGAACGCGCAATTCATAACTCCTCGTTTAACTCGTTCTGACCAAACAAATAAAATGTTAACTAGCCTGCCTAGTATGCAAACAAATTAAAAAAACACTTGTGATTTGGTCATCTGAAAAGAGTGTAATTTAAAAGATAAAAAGAGTGTTGAGACTTTGATCGCTTATTTAGACTTATTTTATCAATTTAATGAGTAGCCTAGGGCACAATTTTTAATAAAGTCAAATCAGTTTTTATTTTGTAACAAGTAAATACGTTGTTAACACATTTTGCCGCACCTGCTGCTGATGTATATGGAAAAAAAAAAACTGAACGAATCAGTGAACGAGTCTGAACGAATCATTTTGGTGAACGAACTAAAAATGAACGAGTCTCTAAAAAGAATCAAACTTTCCACCACTAGCCAGTAGTGTCTGACGACCACGACATGATGGACGACGATTAGTTTCAGGCTCCACTCACAGTATGGATCGTTTGGGGGAAAGTGACTGTGGGTGCGAGCGCTGTGGAGCATAGACACTGCACGGAGACGATCTGTTGCAGAGGTCAACCTGGGAATTTATTGATCGGCGAAAAAAGGAATCACCGTCGTGCACCGTTCATTTCGGATGCTGTTCGGTGAGAGAAACCTGTTGGAGAGGGTGCATTTAGGAAAGAGAATCCCATCCTCTACAGTGAACTATACATCAGGGATCTTTTCCCCCTCACCCGAATATCAAGGATTCGAATAACGTTAACGTGATGCGTTGAACTTGTGTAAATAAAACGTTTCATGCATTGTCAGACGTTTCATGTACTCATTGACAAAAGTACACATCTCTAAATAGCGTGTCGCTAAAAAATCGGTTTCCTCAGCCATGCCAGCTAGCCTCAGACTGTTTACAAGTTCTGCTGGTGCGGGTAGGGTACGGATGGCTTACCATGCCAGTGACGTAGTCGAATGTTGAAATCCAACATGGCGGCGCCCGTGTCACAAAAACAACACTTTCAATGTACCATTTTATCCCTTTTAACAAATTCTGCCATTTTAAAAATTGTACCAATGAGAATAAATAAAATACATCTGTTATATCACCTTTTCTCAAATTTCAGTTCAGTTCATCTTTAATTTAACATTCCTAATGTCTATTTACTTATACACTGGCTTTTAATCCTTCATAACTTATTCTGAGATAGATTAGAGATCATTTTTCTCACACTCCGTCCGGTGTGTGTCTGATGTGCAGGTCATGTGTGCATCAGTGACAGGCATTACGAGTCGAGTTATAATCCTCTTTCTGTTGTAAGTGTCTGATGGTCAACACACATGACCTGATGAGGAGGGAACAGTGACACTGATGATGGAGGATTGGGGGTGGGGACAGTGTGTGTCTGTGTGTGTGTGTGGGTGGGTTGAGCAATCTGTCTCCACACTTCTATATGTGTGTCTGACACGGCACTGATGGGCGGGGGGTTGTGTGTTTTATGAATTGTCTCCCACATGACAGCAGAGCTGTTTAATCTGCGGCAATAAAGAATGTAGGACACGCCGAACATCCATGAACTCTCAATGGCCTTACATGCTTCAACAGGGTCATATAACAAATCAAATTTTCCTTGATCACTCAAGGCGCCGCAGGTGAAAAAAGTGAAAAATGTAATGTATGTAAACATGCTTTACTGAAACTCAAACCCTCCTCAGTCCAAAAGGACCATTGGCACAAAACATATGCATTGGTTGAGATTGAGAATTTATGTTGAATATTCAGACGAGTATATCTGTGCAATCACAGTTTGGAATGCCAAACACACACACATGCACACACACACACCATAAAACCCTCTGCCATCTGCCTCTAGCACGTGATGCTGCATGCATATGTGACTATAGCTCGTATACATCAAGCCTCCTTACAGTGGACACACAAAGAAAGAAAGCGCGTGTGTGTGTGTGTATGTGTGTGTGAGCCCATTAGAGATATGATAGATGGACAGCAGCGTGAGATAAAGCAAACTCGCGTGCTTTGTGTTTCCCGGCTCTCCAGCTTTAATTGAATATCTGTCTTCCTCGGCCCGATTATGGTAATGTCCCTGCAGAACAAAGCCAGATGAGTGTCCTTGTGATTAGGAAAGAGTCAGGAGTCACATCAGCGGCTGAAGCTGGGCAGAGACTCCCGGAGGAGAGCTGAGTGTGTGTGTGCCTTTCAAGAGTCAGTGTAAACTGTGCTAGAGTGTGTGTCGGGGCAGGTTCTGGCACCGAGGGCATTGTGAAGCGCCTAACGCCTGCTCTCCTTTTCCAGACGCAAAGCTTTATCTGCATGTCAGAGGGAGAATGGAGAATAGTATGGAGTATTTATCTCACATGAAATCAAAATGGACAACTCTTGTTTTTTTAATGGAATATTGCAGTGTTTATTATAAATGATTTATCCGTGCATAGCATTATTAAAGTAATGTTTCTCATAATCTTGAACAAGATTAACTTCCCCTCATCTCTTCTCTGATGATGTGGGTGGGGCAACCTGTCACTCACATGAGATCAGCCAATAGCAAACCACAACCATCCAATCAATTCCTCACAGACACAATCAAGCCCCGCCCACATTTGTTTTCGTTCCAGAAGTGTTTCACTCGAATATACGACAATATAGAGATTTAGAAGATTATAACAACTTCTGTTTCATTCTTGAATAGTGGAAAGTAAGATCATTTAAATATATACATTTACATTAATGCATTTGGCAGACGCTTCCAAAGCGACTTGCATTGCATTTCAAGGTACACATTTTTACATTCTTATCAAGCGACAACATTCTAATCTGAAAAATGAAGCCGAAAAACTGCAATACATCGAAAATTCGTTAGGGGAGGTCCCAAAATGGACAAAATGTCCATAGACCCCATGGTAAAATGTCAGTTTTCACAGCATAAATTTACGTTTTTACAGGTTGGTCCCATGGACTTTTATTGTTTTTATCGATAGGTTCCGAATGCCTGACAACTGTGAGGGGGTGAAGTTTTTTCTAACTCGTATCGTATTTAGATACAAAATGTATGACAAATAAGGGCATGGTTAACTTTTGAGTTTGATTGACAGCTGATAACGGGCTGTGCAGAGTGGAATTCCTGAACTTTGACATCTTGGACATGATCTGACAACACGTCACACCACCTCTGTATCTAAACATTTGTATTGACATATCGCAGTGGCGTAGGCAGAAATTGTATTTTGGGTGGGCCAGTGAAAATGTGAGCAGGCCTATAGGTTTTCATAGAAAAAAAATGCTTCAATAATAAATAACTTTAGAGAGTAGAAAAATTAATAGACAAACTGCAAAAACAGTAACACCTTTATATTCGGCAAATCATCATGTTCAACCAACAGAGCTCAATAAAGGCTGGACAAACCAGTGTGTAGACAATAACTTGTCTATTTTATTCAGGCTAGTCAGCAGTGCAAAGATAGTTCACCTGAAAATAAAGTAAGCTAAAATAATAATATCGCACAGTTAGATTGGCGGGTAAACTCGCGTCAGTCAGACCGGGAGAGAGGGAGAGAGAAGCGGCTGCCGCCAGCACCTGACTAGTCTTCTTGTGGGTTAATGAGTCTGAAGAACTGGCTGGGTGGACTCGATAGATGAAGGCAGTGGCGTGTCTTCTTCCTCAACTCTCGCTTTTTCCAAATAGCACATTAAAGAAAGTTGTTTAGCCATTATTATGGCGCCGCCGAGAGTTTTCCTATCGGAACCCCCAGCAACCATAGCAACCAATAACGTTCCGGAGGGAGGCTTTCTACAACTTGCTTCGACAGTTGCATTTTATTCGGCAAAACGAATTAAACATACACAGCAGTCAACAACAAATCAGGTATATATTAATATATTTTCTTAAATACATTTGAATTATAAAAATAAACTAAAATGTATTTTTATCAAACTTGCCTGGGCGGGCCAGTGAGTAGTGTGGGTGGGCCAGTGCCGCCCTGGCCCAATACTGGCTACGCCCCTGACATATCGTACATAAAATGGGTTGTTCTGCTATAAACTGCACTAACCGACACTGTTGGAGGACTTTACGCCATTTTTTCGGTTAGTGACATTCCACTAGTATTTCAAGTAGTTAGCACTGTTTAGCATCAGTGTTTGTGGGCAGTGGCACTGCAGTTAGCATTAAATCGCCTCAGATAATTTAGCCCCCCAGGTAGGGACAGGTGGGGTTTTGGGGGGATAATACAATGCTAAATCTTAAATCATTTAGTGGTCCAGTGGAAGAACTTTTGCCAAGCGTGTCAGAGGTTCTGGGTTCTAATCTGCATTCGTTTAGTTTTTTTTTTTTTCTCTCTCTAATTATAACTCATTATGTTTATCAGTGGTTGTATATCAAGCAGGGACACGTTTGTGACCTTGGTGTTGCAAGCACACCAATGCTCTACTGTTTGACCTAGGAAAGCTGTATATATATATATATATATATATAAATGTGCCTATACAGTATATATATATATATATATATATTAATGATATCAAAAGTCATATATGCATTCTGTATAAGTGGCCTCTTTGAAAATATATCGACCCCATAATGTATTAGTGGGTATTTTTAGTGATTCTATTGCAGGTTACATTTTCTCCAGTGGGTGAACTGATTCATTCAAACACACTGACTCACTCTGGAATGAATCAACTGACCATTGAATCACTTTCTCAACTGATTCTTTCAAAATAAAGATATTTTATACTGCACATACTGCAATACTACTCTTTTTTATGTCATAGAAACGTGTGGTAAACGTAGTTTTACTAGTGTACTAGTGTGCGGTTCTGAACTAAGTGTGTGAGATCAGCTCTGCCGTGGCTTTGTTTAGAATGATTTCCATTGGCAGAGCAAAAATCATCGAAGTTACAGAATTACTAAAATATAAGTTATTCAGTATTGACCCCTTATTTATTGAACTGTTGTGTAAAAGCCATCATGCTTGATATTATATATATAAACACATGCATGCCTATATCACTGAGAATATGCACAATCTAACAAATGCTGGGTTGTTTTAACCCAATTTTGGGTCAAATATAGACAAACATTGAGCATTGGGTTAAAAATGTAATAAAAAAAAATCGCCCAATGGCTGGGTTTGTTCATATTTGACCCAAATTGGGTTAAAACAACCCATCATTTTTAGAGTGCACACACTTTTCAATCAAACTCCAGTGTTCTGTGTGATAACAGAATTAACAGCGTTGGTCTGGAGTCTCTGAGGAAACTGAGAGATTACACTGACAGCTCCGGTGGACAGTGCCAGCGGACTGACATCTACAAATGATGGATGGCAGACATGATTTCCATTTAGTGTCTGTATTCATATGTAGCGTTTCTATGGGCTCTCCAGCGTCCGCCAGCAGACGAGGAGAAAATCCCCATGCTCAGATTAGTGTGCTGGGAAATGGATCGGCGCATGATAGGAATCCAGCTAAAGTCCATTATTAACTCAGCATAATGAGATATTGTCTGAAAAACAGAGGTTGGCATCTTTATATATATATATATATGTATATATATATATATATATATATATATATGTAAAGGACCATGAAATAATAAATAAACAGCACACTAAAAAAGGAATGAATAAATGCATTAATGAAGTGCATTTTCAGGTTTGTATTTTTGTCGTAGTCCTTTAAACACATTTGGATTTCAGAACAAAGAGAAAATGATACGGCAAGGAGACAAAAAGATAGACATGGTGAGAAAATAATAAATCTGACTTGAATGAATTTTATTAGCATTTAACGGCTCAGAGAAGAACAATAATAATAAGCCACACACATATGAATATAATTGCTTTCGCATCACATACACATGCGTGCATAGACTGTATAAGTGCATTTCCCCGGTGTGGGATTAATAAAGTCTGTCAGTCTGTCAATGACGCACTCCTTCTCCACCCTTCCACAAAAATCTGAAGCAGCAACTGTGTTCAACACTGATAATAATCATAAATGTTTATGATAATCAGATTCTCATATTAGAGTGATTTGTGAAGGATCATGTGACACTGAAGACTGGAGTAATGATGCTTTGATCACAGGAGTCAAGGTCATATTCACATAATATACCATTCATATATCACATTCTGATCATTTTCCTGGAAAACAAGACAAAAATACTCATTAGTGATCCATCTCAGATGCTCTACAAGACAGCAAGAGCTCAGTGTCGAGATCTCACACCGAAGCAGAGGCCAGTCGCTTTGATAACCTTTCCTCTCTCTGTACTTCCATCTGAGCAATAATCTCCTGTCAGTGCTCGTGTAAAGCTGACTAAGTCCATCAGACTGATAGCTTGTGTGTGAGGACGTGTGTTCTCGCTCAAAGAAGCTATTGACTGGTAACAGGAGTGTATTATTACAGTCATTCACCGTAAAAGCAATCGCTGCTATCACATGTTCTGCTGGAATGGCGAGGGAATGGGATTTGTTGCTCTATCTCTTCTCTTCCCACTGCAGCTTGAATGGGAATAATCTCTTCCTATAGTATTCACTAAGTATAGAAGAATAGAGCGGAAAAGGGCAAGACCTTTTTGGCGCAATTTTTGTGTGCTTTTTCTGTCATAGATCATACATTTCCCAAAATACTTAAAATATTCCTTTAAAATAAGAAAGAAAAGTGTGTTTCTCAGAACGACAGATCTCCAAGTCATCATGATCCACAGGAATTTATAGAGTATCGAGTTTCTAAAAACATTTTCACAGTATTGTTTCAAAGCAGCTTGACAGAAAATGCTTGTTTTGGTGTTACAATTTAGATATTCTTGTTTTAATGATGCAATTTAGATATTCTTGTTTAAATGTTACAATTTATATATTCTTGTTTCAGTGTTACAATTAAATACGTATTGTTTTAATTTTACAATTTAGGGAGTATTCTTGTTTCAGTGTTACAATTTATATATTTTTTTTAATGTTACAATTTTGAAAATTTTGTTTAAATCTTACAATTTTGGATTTATGTTTCAGTGTTATAATGTAGAACATTTTGTTTCAGTATTACAACATAAAAATTCGTGTTTCGGTGTTACAATTAATGTTGCAATTTGGGAAATTTAGTTTAAATGTTACAATTTTGGATGTATTTTGTTTCAGTTTTACAATTTAAAAACTCTTGTTTCGGTGTTACAATTTAGATATTGTTAAATGTTACAATGTAGATATTGTTGTTCCATTGTTACAATTTAGATATTCTCGTTTCAGTACTACAATTTGGAAATTCTTGTTTGTGTGTTACAATTAGATATTCTTGTTTTAATGTTGCAATTTGGGATATTTTGTTGAAATGTTCAAATGTAAATATTGTTGTTCCATTGTGACAGTGTAGCACGTCTTCTGTTGTGGTTCATCAGTCTGTGTCTGTTCTTCGCATGGACCGAGCTGGAGCTCATCTGTTTCACACTCACTGAGAGGCTCTGGGAGTGATTGTGAGAAAGAGAATATTAATATGCTCTTAAATATAGCTTTGGGTGATTTTGCGTCTTTGAGTTCAGACCTTAGGGGTCAAGTGCACGCAAGACCTTCTATCGAGTTTGGAGCATGATTAATTCATGGACTGTCCTCCACATCTAGATTCCTTAATTACAGTGTGATGTGTCTCTGTGTGGGAGTCGCGAGAGATCACAAATGCTTCGAACGGAAACTAAATAAATGCAAAATCTATAAATCATAGAGGCCTCTCAGAGTGCTGTAAGAGATTGATTTTTTTTTGTACAAAAAAAGGAATGATTCCTGTGATCGATAAGAAGTTTCATATAGAGACAGGCTTACACAAAAGCCCTGTGGCAGTCCTATAGTACAGTAACCATATATAAAGCATACCACGGTACTGAGGGATTATAGTAAATACAGGTAAAGCAAAATTCATACTGAATATGTTGTTATTATTGCATACTGTTTTATAATATACTATAATACACAGAGGTGCAGAAAGTCAATGCCACTGTTTCTACTAAATATAAATAGCATCCAAAGAAAATACTTTTGCTATTTGTTATACTTTTGTTGCTATTTGCCACGGCCTATATTTTCCACAGATACAATACTAAAGTATTGGGGGAAATGTCTTTATTTCTTTGTCTGTAATTGTGTGGTTTCTGTACAGCAATCTGAAGGTTATTCCGTTAGGTCACATAGTGCCTTGGCATCCGGATGACCAGATTTACACTGAACAGATGCAAGCGTTCGAAACGATCCAAACGACATCGGGAGTTTGGCCTTCACTGCCAGTGTGCAACCTGTCCAGTTTACCCTCGGCCTCTCCTGCGAGAGAGAGAGACTGACTTCGCCTCTATAGTCTTCTCTCTCTCCGCAGCTGCCACACAGCAGAGCTGGAAAAACTAACCAGAGAAACACAAGAGACACATACTAAAGCTTGAAGAATAGGAATTGTCTCGTTGAATTTATTTTATTTTATTTTCTGTTTTTAAAGTCATTTCCTATAAAAAATTAAATATAAAAATAATCATTTGGATTTTAGATTTTATTATTTTTAAAGATTTTTTATATTATTTTTTAAAGACATTTCCTGTTTTTCCTATAAAAAATAAAGTATAAAAATAATAATTTTAACGCTCTGAAATGTTAAATTATTTTCTATTAAAATAAAATCAATTAATTTAGATGTTACTGCATGAAGCACAGTTTTAGGTTACCATGTTTTCAGTGAATATAAATAATTTTAATAATAACAGTTTTTTTTTTTTTTCCATTTGTGTTTTAAAAATGAGTGCATTACAGGGTAGAGTCCCTTTGGACAAAAGCTTCTGCTGATGTTTTTCATTATTCAACACTATTAAGCTGCAACAACCGTGTTCAATGTTTCTGCTATATAAACCTGGTTCTTCACTCACTTTAAATTTTCATTTTATAATACATTTGTATAAAGACTCTTTATGCCAAAAAGGTCCTATATATGGAGAAATGTCTTGCATAATATTTTAGTTATTTAATTTTGAAGAGATAAATATGTTTTATGAGCTGTGTAATTCATCAAATTAAAAATGGAAGCCCGTCTTCATGACCGACCTGTTCTTCTGGGAGTGATGCGGTGTTGATCGTCCACAGAGGGGTTTCTAGTGTAAAAGGCGTCGTCTTAAAGACTGAGCCCGCAGATAAGCACAGAGGGAGAAGAGCTGGATAATAGAATAAAGGGGAAGAGAATAAAGCTTTAATGCGAGTCGAGCTCATGCGTTTCCTGTAAGCTGCTCCACCTCTCATTACCGTAACCAGATCTGAGTGCATTAAACACACACACACAAACCAGCAGGTGAAGAGAGAGAATAACCGAACCAGGAAAGAGTGTGTGACACTGAGCATTGCCTGGAAACCCAGCAGACTCTGTCTAGACGACGCTCGACCTAAACGGATTGACCATAACTGATGATCAGGGTTATTAATGACCAAACACACTCATGACCAGCGACCCTTCCTCTCTATCTGAGACTCGCTTCATCTCATATTTACCATAACTGATGATACCTGATGATCAGGGTTATTAATGACCAAACACATGCACTCATGACCAGCGAGTCCCCGCCAGGACTTCAACCATACACAGCTGGCCAGATAGAGGTTTTTTTTTTTTTTTTTTACATTTTTGCTCAAAAATACAGTAAAAATAGTGAAATATTACTCCAGTGTAAATCATCTGTTCTCTATGTGAATTTATAGTAAAGTGTAATTTATTCCTGTGATCAAAGCTGAATTTATCATCATTACTCCAGTCTTCAGTGTCACATGATCCTTCACAAATCATTCTAATGTGAGGATCAAGAAATATTTATGATATTACGATTTCTGTGGAAACTGACATTTTATTTTTTAGGATTCTTTGAGGAATAGAAAGTTAAATTTATTTTTTTCATTTTTAGAAAATCTTTACTGTCATTTTTGCTCAATATAATCCATACTTAATTGCTTAATGAAAGTATTCAATTCTTTGAGTGCAAAACTTTTGAATGATTGTATATGTAAGTTTGGAGGTAATAGTTTAAATATTCATCAAATAAATGTAGCATTATAAAATTTGATTCATTCTAGTGAAGATTCAATGATTAGATTCTCTGTAGTGTGTGTTGCATATATTTTTAATGAGTTAAAGTAAAGCATTTTAGATCATGTAAATAATAATGCCTAAATTCAGTTCTAGCATTTAAAATGATTGATTTTAGTCTCAAGTGTTGTTTTTGTTTTAATATAGACAAAATAATATTGAATTTGAATACTGGTTATTTTTCAATGATCAATAATAGTGTCTATATCAGATATATGTGGTTAAAATCATTTTTTTGTTGAGTTTTTAAAAGATTATTCAGATGGGTTTTGCACTCATTTAAATAGTAAAGTGTCTGGTAAAGTTCATCTGAAGTTTGCGAGGATGTTTTCATCCGTCCCTCTAGAAACCCCCTGACACAACATCTTCCTGAAACTGAATATTCCAGCTTCATTTGCATACATTTCTCATCTCTTCTCCTTCGCCGTTCCGCAGCAGAATCTAAATCTGCTGAAATATGTCCTCAGTCTCCGACACCGGCCTGTTTATTTGCTCCTTTAATTACTGGAAATGTAATTAATTATGTAAATATTTCTGTTTTCTCAGGATATGGAGTGGCGGGAGGACTGTTGACATATCCACTCGATAAACAGCGCGTCAAGGGGTGTGTGTTCACTGGGGGTGTGTTTTCACTGGTCGCTCGCATGCTCTTGCTCAAAGGTCGCCTGAAGTTCAGGACAAACTTCTACAGCTCAAGCTAAAATGATGAATGGTGGAATATGGATTCTGTAATCGCCTGTATGTTTTTGGTCTGTACATGGACCTGCATGGACTGAGCCGAGCGTGTGTGTGTGTGTGTGTGTGCAGTGGCGCAAAAAGTGGGTATGCGCTATATGCGGCGCATAGGGGCGCAGCACAATGGGGGGCAGCACAATGGGGGGCGCCAAAGCGATGGTAAAAAAAAAAAAAAAAATTATATAGGCTATATTGTATTTCTATATGTAACTGCCGTTGTGCGTTTCTAAATCATTTCTGCATTCCTTCATTGTTATATAAAACTTTAGAAGACTAACAGCCAGGCTAGAGTAGGCGCCCTCATGGAGAAGGGGAGCGGGTAATATCGCGAGCGGGCGAGGGCGCCGTGAGCGCTGAGCGAGCAGGTACAAGTAGTCGAGTTGTCGTCGAAAAAGATGGATTAAACAAAATGTTGTGGGGCTAAAAATGGAAAAAGAAAGAGAGAAAAGGAGATGGCATGTCAATTGATACGACAGCAGCTAAATAACTGCATGCATTGCTGAAAGCCAACAGGTAGGATTTAAAATGTGACATCCAGCATGTAGGCTATCTATATCTCGGTGGCCATCGGGACTACTGAGAGATTCCCGCTGGGCCGACGTGCTTTTCAGCCAATACATTTCATCCTTTTTTAATTTATTTGTCTTAACGGCCCACAAAACTCATACATCGGCGGCCCATTTGTTTGTTGTTTGTTGTTTGTTTTGTTTTTTGCTTAATTGGCGGCGCTGTGCTGGTGTAATGCATTGGTCAAAAAAAGTCAGCTTTAGTTTTTTTTTCTGACACACGGGCCCATGAAATACGTCATTATGCGCAAGTATCTTTCAAGTATAGAAATTAGTGCAAAACTAATTATGAAAGTTTCCTTTATTTTTCTGTGCATTTTGTTTTACAATAGCCTTTATGGCTACTATCATGGGATTAATATTATAACTATTTATTATGTAGTAGTGTAATGTAGACAGACACTAACTAAAAGAGGTTCAAATTTTTCTCGGTTTAATTTGCACCCTGAATATGGGTTGGAGCTTTTAATTTTGAACTCTCAAAGTGCACCAGACTGCTGAATTTAACATTACAGAACACAAAATTTTCTTACGGGGGAGCATGCCCCCGAACCCCCCTAGAGAAACTGAGGTCCACAGTTTTACCTAAAATCCTGTGAGAAACACTGCTATTGCTGTTCCAATGGAGCTTATAGTTTTCTTAGGGGGGTTCATCAAGGTGGAGTAGCTATAGTTTAATTGTGTTAATAAACGAGAATTTTGCACTTATTTTCTTCTGTTAGCTCACTTATTACACAGCCCACTTACATTACATTTATTTATTTTTCCTTTTTTTTTGGGGGGGGGGGGGGGCGCTAAAATTGTTGCTGCATACCCCTCTGAAACTGGGTAGTTGCGCCCCTGTGTGTGTGTGTGTGTGTGCGTGTGTGTGTGCGTGTTTGCGTGTGTGTGTGTGTGTGTGTGTGTGTGCTTGTTTCTCCTCTGGTTTTGTTATGTCCCAAGGGTTGATTTTTATTAATACAATCTTTTTTTATTTTATTTTTTTTTTATTGTGAAGGAATCTTTGAAATCCTTTTACATTTTCATCATCCTGTTTCTGCCTCAGCGTGAGTTTAGTGCCCAGACTCTCAATCTGAATATGAAAATTCATCATAAAAATAAGAACTGATGTCAAAATAAAAAGAGTGAAATACTCTTTTTTTCCTACTATGGAAGTCAATGAGACCAGAAATGGTCTGTTTACTGATATTCTTCTAAATATCAGAAAATCGGCTGAATGGATATAAAAACAGTAAAACTCAACTGTTTAATTCTGGGGGAGTTGTGAAATGAGCCTATTTCCATAAAAAAAGTGGAGTATCCCTTTAAAAACATTTTCGGAGAATTTACATTTCAAGTTTTGACTGCAAAGGTCACGTCTACAATGCTGGAATTGCCCAATTTTAAAGAATTTATCCTAGTTTTTTGGTGTAGGGAGCCTACGTATTGTTAACTTCAAATAATACTAATAGTAATTTAAAAATGTAGTAGCCCTATGTCCAACACAACACAATCCACTGTTGTGGCAAGTTCAGTAGATTTACTCACTAACACTGTTGTGGAAACGCAATATGATGGAAACTAAAATATGGTCCTATCGTGCTACAGCGCACATTATATCAGCTGGAGTTCAGTTCTCAGTCCCAATACACTCGACGTACATTCACATCACATGTTAATGTAGCGGTAGAGTTACACACACAGGACAATGCACTTATTCACAATAATAAAAGTTTATCATTTGCTCGTGCTTTAAAGCTTTGCCAGGTAACCGTTTCTTTGCCGTTCTGTTCTAATGCACTTTTTCTGAGCGCGTATTGAAGCGCGCGTGGACTGTCAAACAGCGACACTCGGATTTTTGTTGGGTCAGACCCATCTGACAGGGATGGGGGCCGAGATCCGAGAGAGCTACATGGAAAAAATTTGCACCAAACAAGCCACTTTGAAATTTACCTGTTTTGATGAATAAAAAAGTTGGATGACCCTCCCCTCATAAAAGAATAAAAAGACATGACCCTCCTGTCACAGTGCCGTGCAGGCAGAAGAACAGACAGAGTCCAGATTCCCAAATATATAACTTTTACTCACAAAAATAACAAGTGTAGTGCAGAAGACGAAGACAGACTGGTGCAGACGAGGACTGTGACATTACTCCCCCCTCCCGGTAGGCGTGACCTCACGCCGTAGAACAGGGGAGGGTGGGCGCCCTGAAGGCTGGGCAGGGCGTGGCTAAACCGGGACAGGAAGCCTCCAGGGCGGAGCAGGACGTGGATGTGACCAGGGCGGAGCAGGCTGAGGGTGTGGCCAGGGCTGAGCAGGACGTGGCGGAGCAGGCTGAGGGCGTGGCCAGGGCGGAGCAGGATGTGGACGTGGCCAGGGCAGAGCAGGACGTGGCGGAACAGGCTTAGGGCGTGGCCAGGGCAGAGCAGACGAACCCTCGGATGTCCAGGGCGTAGCTGTTGGACCCTCGGGCATCCAGGGCGGAGCAGGCCGGTCGGGCGGCCATGGCGGTGAGGACCCTTCGGGCGGCCACGGCGGTGAAGACCCTTCGGGCGGCCATGGCTGGGACATTGGGCCCCCCCCCAAAAAATATTTGGGGTGAATCCCCGGATTAGGGCCAGACGGGGCATGAACAGTCTCTAGTGGGGCTGTCTCGGCGGGACGAGACTCTTACTGGGCGGTCTCGGCGGGACGGGACTCGGGCTGGGCGGTCTTGGGCTGGACGGTCTCGGGCTGGACTGGTGTTACTGTGAGGGATGAACCACAGACCCAAAGAGCCCTGTCCAGAAACTCCGAGAACGTAAGATCTAGGTCCCCGAGCAGCAGTATCTGGGCCAACGGAGTATCTAGACCTCTCCAGAACCGCTGCTTAAGGAAATCTTCCTCCCAGAAGATGTCTTAGTGCAGGTGAAGATAAACTTCAACGAATTCCTCCAGTGAGGCCCCATTCTGATCAAAGATGAAAGCCTCCATCTGGTCGTCCATCTTTTAATTCGGTCGGTCAATCTGTCACGGTGCGGTGCAGGCAGAAGAACAGACAGAGTCCAGGTTCCCAAATAGATAACTTTTTAACTTTTACTCACAAAAATAACAAGCACAGATACAGGCAGACGGAAGCACACTAGGTAACATGTACATCAACCGACAAGTACAGAATGAACAGAGGCAAACTAAATACAAGCAAGAATCAAACATAACAAGGTGAAGAAAGGTGATCCAGATGAACAAGCCGATGAACCGGTGGCTGATTGAGGGAGTGAGTTCAGGTGTGGAGACGAGGACTGTGACACCTCCCCTATTTTCCTCCGGTGGACCGTTCCATAAATACCAAACGTTCCCTTATGTATATCCATCTCCATTCCAGCAGCATCTTAAAGTTTCTCTTGGGGTCCTCCAACCATTGTTTGGATATTTCGAGAAAGTCTGAGAAACAGATGGAAATAACATCTTGAGGAAAAGAGAGGTTTATATCCCTCTCTGAGACTGCATGGGTGCTTGAGAAACAAAGTGGACCCGATGGTTGGAATATTCCGGCTTGAATCCTGGAGACTGTCCTGCATCTGGACCTGTTCTGAGATCAGTAATGTGGAGCTCCTTCTGAAAGCTTCAGCAACTCTTGGCTTTCCTCACATGTTCTCTGTGTTTCTGTGTCGTTTTCCAGCACAAAAGATTAATATCTAAACATTCTTAAATCAAGATACTTTTGAAAGGTTTGGGGGGGGGGGGGGGGGGGTCAATGAATCCTCACACCTTTTTAACAAGGGGGAAGTGTAATTATCTGATTGGTCAGTTTGAATGTCTCACAATTGGGTTTTAGTCACATGGTCAGGGAAAGGATACAAGAAGACTGGAACTGTTGCTCTGTCTCTCTCCCTTTTCCTCCTCTTTTCTCTCTCTCTTTCTCTCTCTCTGGTAATATTTGACGTGCTGGGTAAGATTATTGGTATTGGTAGATTATAAATTAGATCATCTCATCCATCTATTTTGTAACTATTTTAAGTGTAATCATAACCATATTTTGTCATTAAACCTTTTCAATTACAACTAATGTGCTAACTAGTTTTGATTTGGTATTGCCTTTGAAGTGCTACATAATTGTAATACATTACTGTCCCTCTCGATAGCAAAGCACTCCCACATATTAAGCTGTTGTAACTGCACTTATTTCTGTCGGTGGAATACACAAGAAATGTGCAGTTTTCTACCATCTTGCTAATAACGTTTCTTGAGTAATTTCGTTTTGCAGCCTGAACCCCTGCAGGAAATCCACTCTTACAATACATTTACTGTGGAAGAACAACATGAAACATGAAGTGAGTTTGTGTTTAAAGATGAGATCAACATCTGTCAGTGGAGTCAGAATAATCATCCAGTTTACCCTTTTATTTCTGTGAAGTTTATTTTTTCTGACCGATATTAGTTCTTGTTTTAAGCACTCAATTTTCATGATTTTTTTTTTTTTTTTTTTTTTTGTAAACAAGACTAATATCTTCAGTCATGCTGCTTCTCCAGTAAATGTCTCTTGATTTAAGAAAGTTTGGATGTTTGTAATGTAAAGCCAGATCTGAGGAAGAAACACATCTTCTGGCAGAGACACACATTAAAGGAGTAGTTCACTTTAAAGAAAAAAAACTTTTGCTGATAATTTACTCACTCAATGAAAACAATCCAGCATTTTTCTCCATATAATGGACTTCAGTGGGAACCAAACGGTTCAAGGTCCAAAAGACAGTTTCAGTCTCTACTCTACTGTTCGAACTTGTTCATCAAAATGAACAAATCTTTTCCAGAGTCATTTGGTTCATTCAACGAACGAAACGAACAAATTGACTTGGAAAAAGATTTGTTCATTTTGATGAACGAGTTAGAACAGGAGAGTCACAGACGTGAGGCGAGCATTTGAGTTTATAAAACTTAAACTTTGTTATTTATTTATTAAATGAGTGATTGTTTTGCTAGATAAGACTGTTATTCATCGGCTGGAATCGTTTAAAACCCTTTGAACAGTTTGTAGTTTGCACTGAAACTGTGTTTCTTGAACCGTTTGGTTCCCATTGAAGTCCATTATATGTAGAAAAATGCTGGAATGTTTTCATCAAAAACCTTAATTTCTTTTCGACAGAAGAAAGAATGACATGGACATCTTGGAGGACATGGTGAGTAAATTATCAGCAAAAGTTTTTTTAAAAGTGAACTACTCCTTTAAGATGATTTTTCTGTTTTCAAAGAAATAATTCATGTTAATTTAGTTTTATCTGAGTTGCATTAACTTTTTGAATGAACTTTTATCTTTATATTTTTATTTCAGCTTTATTTTATTCAGCAGAAATGTTTGTAATAGTTGTGGATTATAATAACCCGAGGAAGCAACAGAACATAGAGAGTATATACTATGGAAGTCAATGAGACCAGAAACGGTCTGTTTACTGATATTCTTCTAAATATCAGAAAATCGGTTGAATACATCTGAAAACGGTAAAACCCAAATGTTTAACCTCTGGGGTAGAGGTAAAATGAGCCTATTTCCAAAAAAAGTGGAGTATCCCTTTAATACTGAAACGTCTGTTTAATGAGCTGGTAAGTCCCACCCCTTCAGCTAACCCCGCTGGACCTCTTGGTTGAAAAATCCTCAATGCAAGTGAATGAGAGAAAAAAAATATTTTCTAATCCCGTTTGAATTTTGCAATGAATGTGAACATATGTTGTCTGTGAATTTTTTATATAATTTTTCGTGTAAATAATGCTACAATTTAGCGGGTAGAATTTTCATGCGGTTAGACTTTGTGTGAGAACACTTTGTGTTTCGACGTGTTTGATATACATCACCCCCACTAGCACATGGATCCTGCTAAACATACCTGTGTCTTTGGTGCACTTCACCGCCTTCTTTCAGGGAGAGGACAAACTAGTTGAGCGTGGTGAAAAGCGTGATTTGTGGAGGGAAAATGTGTCATGCGACGACGTCACATATGCGACGTGCAGTCTTTCTCGTATGTCTATTCCACAATTGCTAGCCAAAGAATCATACAATATACTGTCAAACTCGTTATATGAGAAATTATATAAAAAATTCACAGACAACATATGTTACATTCATGGCACAATTCAAACGGGATCAGAAAATAATTATGTTTTCTCATTCACTTGCATTGACGCTTTTTCAACCTAGAGGTCCACTTGGAGTTTTACGGATGGGCGGGACTTACCAGCTCTATATATTCATACTCCCTGTAAGGCGGGCTTACACGGTGCAATTTTTTTGCGGTTTTACAAGCTCGAAGATGATTTTTTTTAAACTCGGGAGAAATCGCGTGGAAATCGGTTGTGCTCACATGTTGCAGCTCGTGTCGTGTGCTAAGGAAGATACGAGCCGAGCCGAACCTCTCGACCTCACGATCATTTTTAAACATGTCTAAAAAGTTTGGGACTGTAGGCTAGAATTCATGAGGTGTGTGCGCTGTGCGGTTGAATGAGCCGGTTTGTCGATCTATCTGAATTTTGATCGGGAGCTGTAGGCTTGAATTCGTGAGGTGTGTGCGCTGTGCGGTTGAATGAGCCGGTTTGTCGATCTATCTGAATTTTGATCAATCAGGAGCTGAAGAAATCCACAGAAGAAAGGCGAAAATGGACGTGAATTTGGACTATTGAAAGGGAAGTATACTACTTTATTGTGATTTTAGTATCACAATGATTAACAAATGCATGCACAATTATCAAAGAACTTGATAGCCTAAATGTTGCAGATATGTTTACTATGCACAAAATGCCTTTCAACTTGGGCACAAAATTACATGTTACATGAACACGTCACCACTGCATCAGCACCGAAAACATGATTTAAAAAAAAAAAAATTCAAATCAAAACTCGTGATACGAACCGAATTGTAGGTTTGGTCTATCGTTACAGTAAGATGAGAAAGCAGGAGTTTAGTTGTTTATCGTGGCCATCTGGACATCTTTGCCAAGCGCAAACCAGTACAGAAGTAATCCATAAATTATCGGGTCATGCCTTTTTTCACAGTTATTTTGGAGGGTCATAGAAAAAACTATTGCTGGCGAAGGGAGGATCAAGTCTTTTTTGACTACAGATCTCAAATCTCCTCCGGTGGCCCCTTAAATAAATAACGAACAGTCCCTAAGGGCCATTTCCCCTTTCTTTCAGCTGTTTGTAATGTAACTGGCTGTTACTGCTGGTTGCCACAGTAACAAAGTCTTAGCCCTGAGTTAGCCTGGGGAAAGCTGTCTAATGTTTTATCAGTCTGAAACAGTCTAACTTGCATTAGACTAGTCCTCTGATCAAAGAATTCAGATTGGGGGAACCATCAGGACACTTCCAGCGCTGGGAAAGAGCAAGCCGAGGCTGAAGAGATCCCGTTCTCTCCTGGGGAAAACCAAGGTGGACATTCAAAACATGCAATATTTGAAACATGAGTTGTGTCCAGAAATCCTCTGCATGGAAACACACTCGGAAAGAGGACCAGCGGAGCCACACGTGATGAAACCCTGTGTGTGTCTCCAGACCTCAAACAGCACGTCTCTGTCTTTCCCTTATCTTCTCTGCCAGTTATTTCTGCTACAGCTCCTCTTCGTGCGTGTGTGTGTGTGTGTGTGTGTGGGGGGGGGGCTGTTGTTTTGAGAATATGTGTCTCACTATAATGAATAATTCTGAATTAACTTATAATCAACTTTTGAATCATTGTGTGTTGTTCCATTATATATTGATACCTCAAATCTATTTTCATTTTAAATGGAAAAACTTCTTCTGTAATGAATGATCATGAAAATGAAGTGAATTTTCATTTATTTTTCCGACTCCTCTGACAGATAATTGTTCTTGCTTTACTGTAAACAAACTCAGTTAATTTTCACAATTTTCATTCATTAAAGGGATAATTCACCCCAAAATGATAATTCTGTCAGCAATGATTCTCCCTTCTGTTGTTCAATCCCATAAGACTTTTGTTCATCTTCAGAACACAAATGAAGATATTTTTGATTAAATCTGAGAGCTGGATCACTCCTCCACAGGCTTCTAAGGGATTGAAACTTGTCGACGCAGAAAGTTATTAAAGATATCGTTAAAATATTCAGTGACGACAGCAGCTCCACCTTAAGATTATCAAGCGATGACTTTATTATTAAAAATAATGACTTTATTTGACTATTCATTTCCTTCTCTGTGGGCCTCGAGTGAGATCACGTGTGTAACATGACGTACACCAGAAGCGCTGCGCCGTTACACACATGATCTCATTCGAGGCCCACAGAGAAGGAAATGAATAGTCGAATAAAGTAATTATTTTATTTGCTTTTTGCACACAGAAAGTATTCTCGTCACTTTATAAATGTAATGTTGAGCCACTGTTGTCACTCTGACTATTTTAACAATGTCTTTAATAACTTTCTCGGCCGACAACTTTTGATTACAACAGAAGCCCATGGAGGAGTGATCCAGCTTTCAGATTTAATCACAAATATCTTCATTTGTGTTCTGAAGACTTACAGGGTAGAACAACATGAGGGAGAGTCATTACCTTTTGGGAGAACTATCCCTTTCAGACTCAATATCTTCCCCAGTATCTGATCTAAGAATGTTTGGATATTTGGATATATAGGAAAAGCAAGACAGAAACCATGAGGAAGTTTCAGTGAAGAATTTAAAGCCAGAACTCATCTGGAGTTCAGCCAAAGTCGAGCAGGAACATCAGAGACGCAATGTATTCCCTGATCTCTTATCACTGACGCTGTGTTCAGATCCTGAGCTTTCCCTCGCATCCCAATAAAACATCAACATCTCATGACAACACACACACCGCCCAGTGACCTCTCTCCTTAATCCACCATCCGTCACGAGAGAAAAGCCTCTGCTGATGTCTGCGGAGAGCGCTGGTTGTACGGCCTCTTTGTGAAGGATATATCTTGGATTGTATCCACACCGGACTTGCTTTAGAACCGGGAGATGCGAGTTCTAGCTTGAGCATCTCCAAATGTGGTCGCCAGGATCATGCTAATATTTGTGATTACTCAGCCGAGGCTCTTATCTGCAAACTGCCACATGCAACCGGAATAATTCTGTACACCGCAATATCGCACAATCCATTTCTTCTTTACAGGAGAGAAAACAACACCACATCAGGCCGGTGGCTTCAGCACTCCGGGAGACAAGTGTAATGAACTGCTCTGAGGCTTGTAGAAGTAGATCCAAATGCAGCTTTATTAAGAATAGTCGTACAGGCAGGGTCGAGAATCGACAGACAGGACAATGGAGAATAAACAAAGGGAATCCAAGAAACAGGCATGAGGTCAGGGCAGGCATAGGGATGGCTGGCGCGAAACAGACGTTCCGAAGCCTTGCGAGATCCCGAAGCGCAGATGATTCGAACCACTGATCCGAAGCGTGATTCAAAACACCCACGTCACGTGACTACGGCTAAATGAAGCTTCTAAGTGTTTCATCAGGTGGAGTGCTCTGCCGAATCAGGGTTTGATTGATAGGTCAGTTGGGAAAGATCACACATAACCATAGCGTGAGCAAAGTGCACACAGAATGCCTAAAGTATTGTGCTGTTTTATGAAGGCAAAAAGCCATATAATGGTTTCGATTATTTGTTCATTGGCAAAATATAACGCTAGAGACCATGTTAGTTTATACGTTTTACATCTCATATGTTCGGCAAAAGCCAGGCTCGAACCCGAGCGAATCAATTGCTCTTTCAAGAACTACACGCTCTACGATCTACGCCACTGTAACTATTCGTGACAGCCGTGTTTTTGATTACAAGACCCCCACCCCATATAGACGAATCCGACGAGCGTTCTTGTGTAGGCTGCCATCTTGTGGCGACGCCATTACTGAGCTGTTACACCGGCATAGACATATGCACCGGTATGTAAACAAACCTCGGAGATAAGGTGATAACGCACCCTTGATGACAGCTACAGCCAGGCAGACTTGTTGGGTTGATGATGTTAGACATTGGCCTCCAGTCACAGATGAAGGTACAAACGATCTTACAGATTATTTTTGAAAATAGCTTGGCAAGCTAGCTAGGCTAACGTTTGCTACCGAGGAAACTAAAAAAAGATCTGTCCATTTGGCAACAATAAATAAATAAATAAATAAATGAAATCAAATAAACAATTTCATGTTTTTCATTTGTGTCCATTATTTATCTCATTTTTACATTGCAACGGGCATGGGTAAGGTAAGTTAACGTTACAGCTAGAAAGTATACATAATATCGACCAACTACTGTTTTTAAACCATGGAAAGAGGTCAATATAACAGCAGGAGAACAATTATGTCACATAACGTTTAATTTAATGACCATAGCATGTAAATTGAATAGAAAAAATAACAAGAGAGGAGATTTTGCTCATCACTATATCACACATTTATATTTTTTTACTTATGTCATTAAATAATTGTTATTATACGCGAATGTCCGCGTCTTGTACTCGCCCAGGAAATCTGTGTAAACCGTACGGCACCAGACAGGGGCAGTCGACCCGGGGTATTCACAATGTTTTCTCTTCAAAATTGAAATTTTACTGCCACCATTGAAACAATTTATAACGGAAACTGTTTACCGACTCGACATTATACAAGGGGTGACGTTGTAGCGTTATTGACAGTCGTAAATCGCGAGCTGTTTATTCCAGTGGACGCAAGTTGCAACTAAAACAATAGAAGGCAATGGCGCAACGCTACCCTGCAACAGCTCAGTAATGGCGCCCGCTTACTTCCGGTAGTTTCGCCGGATTCGTCTATATGTACATACATAGATTAATAGGAAGAAGAACAGATAAATTAATATGTTTAAATAAAAATCTAGAAGAAAGTGAGACATTGTGGCTTGATTTGTTTTATTAATACTCATTTTTCATGACCAAAATGATATTATGCAATGTGAAGAGACTACAGGTTACAAGCATCATATATTAAAAAAAAATACAATAATAAAAAACAACACATTTTTAAATGGCTCGTTATAAAGGTTGTTTCACATGAACACCTGCAATTGACCACTAGGTGTCGCCATTTAGACGGGTGTCGGATTGATTCGAAGCCTCGAAACAATATAGCACATTTGCTTCAACTGTTTCATTGCTTCATGAAGCCTCGATCTGCCCATCACTAGGCAGGCAGCAATAATCAGAGTCCAAGAACAATCCAAAATCAAAAACCAGAAAACAAACACGAAAACCGCTCAGAAATGCAGACACACAGTACAACAAGACTTCACAAACAGTGAATGTGAACACAAGGTATATAGACAGAATAACAGGATGAGACACAGGTGAATGCAATCAGTGAATGAGGTACTGGTGAATGTGATCAGTGATGATGAGTCCGGACAGTGAGTTCTGGGAAATGTAGTTTGTGAGTGATAATGGTCTTATCTGGAGTGCCCTCTGCTGGCTCAAAAGGGCACTCCAGCTGGCGACCATTACAACGAGGGTTTGAGGAGAGTGTGGAAAACTGGAACATTACATGATGATGATTGAGTGACAGGTGAAGGCCTAATTATTATTATTATGATTCTCGGGAAAGTTACATAAGCTTTCACACACATACAAACTTGAAGGTTTCCTGTCTTTACTCTTACACAAACTACATTCCCCTAAAGGATTATTAGGAACACCACACTAATAATGTGTTTGACCCCCTTTCTTAATTCTACGTAGCATTGATTCAACAAGGTGCTGAAAGCATTCTTTAGAAATGTTGGCCCATGTTGATAGGATAGCATCTTGCAGTTGATGGAGATTTGTGGGATGCACATCCAGGGCACGAAGCTCCCGTTTCACCGCATCCCAAAGATGCTCTATTGGGTAGAGATCTGGTGACTGTGGAGGCCATTTTAGTACAGTGAACTCATTGTCATGTTCAAGAAACCAATTTGAAATGATTGGAGCTTTGTGACATGGTGCATTATCCTTCTGGAATTAGCCATCAGAGGATGGGTACATGTTGGCCATAAAGGGATGGACATGGTCAGAAACAATGCTCAGGTAGGCCGTGGCATTTAAACGATGCCCAATTGGCACTAAGGGGCTTAAAGTGTGCCAAGAAAACATCCCCCACACCATTACACCACCACCACCAGCCTGCACAGTGGTAACAAGGCATGATGGATCCATGTTCTCATTCTGTTTACCCCAAATTCTGACTCTACCATCTGAATGTCTCAACAGAAATCGAGACTCATCAGACCAGGCAACATTTTTCCATTCTTCAACTGTCCAATTTTGGTGAGCTCTTGCAAATTGTCGCCTCTTTTTCCTATTTGTAGTGGAGATTAGTGGTACCCGGTGGGGTCTTCTGCTGTTCCTCATCCGCCTCAAGGTTGTGTGTTGTGTCGCTTCACAAATTGCATGCTGCATACCTCGGTTGTTAAGAGTGGTTATTTCAGTAAAAGTTTCTCTTGAACATGACAATGAGCTCACTGTACTAAAATGGCCCCCACAGTCATCAGATCTCAACCCAATAGAGCATCTTTGGGATGTGGAGGAACGAGAGCTTCGTGCCCTGGATGTGCATCCCTCAAATCTCCATCAACTGCAAGATGCAATCCTATCAAAATGGGTCAACATTTCTAAAGAATGCTTTCAGCACCTTGTTGAATCAATGCCATGTAGAATTAAGGCAGTTCTGAAGGCTCCATTCTTGTGTTGATATGTGAAGTCTCCTCAGCACATCCGAAGCCTCGTCTCAGGTCTCGACGATTCCTCAAGCTCCTTTCTCATTCTTTCTCACCCTGAGCCTCGGGAATCTGTAAACTGCCTCCGGGTATATGTCCATGATGATTTTCCTACATGGTTGTTTAAGGAATGAAACACACTCCATCAGTTAGGATTAGAAGAACTCGTGCCACACATAATAATCCCTGCAATAATGATCCAATCATAGACTCTTAAGCATTTGCCTATTAAAACCAAACTTCGACTTATTTCAGTGTTTATTATAATATAGGCTACTGTGAAAAGACAATAAAATGTATTTGCAAGAATTGTTTTGCATTTACATTGATGCATTTAGCAGGCTCTGTAATCACGTAATCTATATAATTGAACAGGTCTCCTCATACTGAACAACCTTGCCTCAAGAACCACATGCTGTCAATCAATTAGTTCATTAAATACTTTTACTTTTACAAGCTAGTCCTAGGTTTTTTGCCCAATCAGATCCAAACCAGTGCAGTACAATTCTCTGGACTCTCTAGATCAATAATTGTCAAAAAAAGAAAAAGTTTAACTTTACCCTTTGGGTCGCTATACCATGATTTTAGAAAATATGTATGGCAAAAACACTCTAAAGCTTATAAATCCTTAACGAATACTCAGAAAACTCGCTAAACGCTGCTTGTTGTATTTATTATTGGAGTCATCTCATTGTTTGGCAATTGCATTTCTTTAGTGCATGTATTTATTCAATAAAAGTAAATTAATTGTTTATGTTCACATAATTAAAACAATAATTTTATGATATTTTCTAGTTCACTTGTAGGCTCTATAACACACATAACACGCTTATCCACAGAGAACATCAGTGTGCAGATGTGTGTGTGTGTGTGTGTGTGTGTGTGTGTGTGAGAGAGAGAGAGAGAAACATGAATTAAATCATTACCCACAATCCCCCTCTCGGCCTCAGACCAGGCCCTTTTGCTTGAGTTTCATTGACCTGTCAAAACATGGAGATTGTGTGTCGTCTGTAGAGCGGGATGGAGGGATCATTCCCCCGAGTGTGTTTAAGAGTGTGTAGTGCTTCTCCCTGGTGTGGTGTGTGTGTGTGTGTGTGTGTGTTACATTGGCACATCAACACCTTCAGCTCACTGACTCCCGAGATCTGGCTTTAGGGATTCACACAGCACAAACTGCACATCTGGGAATACACTTCCTGTAAGTGTGTGTGTGTCCTGGGAGAATAACCCCCTCTGATTGGCTGTAAGTGGCTTCTTTCATTCCTTCATTCATTCGTTCTTTCCTTCCTACCTTCCTTATTTCTTTCCTTCCTTGTTTCCTTTCTTTCTTTCTTTCTTTCTTTCTTCCTTATTTCCTTCCTTCTTTCATTCCTTTCTTTTTTCCTTCCTTCTTTTTTATTTTTTATTAATGTTTTTATTTTATTTAATATTTTATTCGACAGGGACAAATGCATAAAACATTGCTTTATAATGAATACAATTTAGATGCCACGCATAGCCATGACTAATTTGCAACCCCTGTCCCTGATTAGGCTTTTAAAATTTAAAACAGAAATTACTGAGTATTGAATGTAAGATATATAACCATTAAAAAAACAAACAACAAATACATTCCATGCATGAAATAAGATATGGGCTTAAATAGCTTTGAAAGTCACTATAAAACAAAGTCTAGACAGATTTAATAATACAAGGACACAAAAGCCTGCCTATGTCCTGTACAGTCAGTGTTCACAAAGTTGTTTCTGTTTCAGCCATTGCTTTAAATGTGTATTAAAAAACCTGAGATCTGTCAGTGTTTTAATTTCAGTTGGTAAAGCGTTCCACAGATGTTTGCCTCTTGCTGAAAATGATGTCTGACCAAATGTTGTTCTACTGTAAGTTTTGCGGCTATGCAGTTTCCATTTATTGTGCCTCTTATTCCGCTCTTTTGTTTCTCTACTAGTTGACAGAATATTTCTGGTGCAAGGTTGTTCACACACTTAAAAATTATTTTTAAAAATGAAAAACTTACAAAGCTGTCAAAACTCAATATATTATGCTTCCTTAGAATGATGCAGTGATGCCATCTTACAGATTTCTGGTCCATTATTTTTAGTGCCTGTTTATAATGACCTAATGGGTGTAATTGTTGTTTGGTTGGCCTGACCCCACACAGTTATGCAATATGATAAATGAGAAAATATCATAGAATGCATAAACTGCTGTGCTGCCTTAAGGGTTATATATTGTCTTATTAATCGGAAGCAGTTTAAATTTGTCCTGACAGTTCTGCATAGTCTCTTTACATGTCTATCAAACTGAAAATGAGAATCTAAAATAATCCCTAAAAATTTAAATTCATGTACCTCTTCTATCTCCTTATCATCCACCTTTATTCTAAAATTTTCATCATAGAGACTGTCTTATCATAGTTCAGGGTTAGATGATTATCTCGAAGCCACTGTGATACACCTTCCAGTTCTTTTGAAAGCATCTCAGCTGCAATCTGGGTTTTTTTTTTTTTTTTGCTGAGACATATATAATTGTATCATCTGCATACATTTGGCATTTAGCCCCTTTGCAACTGTCAGGAAGATCCATTCCTCCATTCCTTCCTTCCTTCTTTCATTCCTTCCTTCCTTCTTTCATTCTTTCCTTTTTCCTTCCTTCCTTCTTTCATTCCTTCTTTCTTTCCTTCCTTCCTTCCTCCATTCCTTCCTTCCTTATTTCCTTCTTTCCTTCCTTCCTTCCTTCCTTCCTTATTTCCTTCATTACTTTCTTATTTCCTTCCTTATTTCCTTCCTTCCTTCTTTCATTCCTTCCGTCCTTCCTTCCTTCCGTCCTTCCTTCCTTCCTTCCTTCCTTCCTTCCTTCCTTCCTTCCTTCCTTCCTTCCTTCCTTCCTTCCTTCCTTCCTCCCTTCTTATTTCCTTCCTTCCTTCCCTCCTCAACTCCTCTCACTCTTTTTTTCTCCTTTCCTTTTTTATATACCTGACTAACTGTGAAAATAACCTCAGAGGAGAAGGTCAAGTGACTGTTTTTTTCCTTCTTTCCTTGCTTCCTTCTTTCTTTCCTTCCTTCCTTCCTTCTTTCATTCCTTCCTTCTTTCTTTCTTTCCTTCCTTCCTTCCTCCCTTCTTATTTCCTTCCTTCCTTTTTTCCTTCCTTCCACCGCTCCCCTCACTCTTTCTCTCCGTTCCTTTCTTTATCTACCCTATTAACTGTGAAAATAACCTCAGAAGAGAAGGTCAAGTGACTGTTTTTTTGCTTCTCTGCACCCTTCATTTTTTTTATTTAAGGTCCAGAGCAATAGAGTGCTCCGAGGTGGCCTAGCATGAAATTGTAATGCCATGATAAACAAAAGGCTGTACGCTACACAGATGCAGTGTGTGGGTTTCGCGTATGTGATGCGTCATTTCACAAAGGCTCACATCAACCCTGCAATCATGTGCGTATATTGATTCAGTGCCGGATGTTTGGAATAAAACGCATATGACCTGTGGTTTTGTGCATGTCTGTTATTTTGTTCTTTCAAAAAACAAAACACAAACAGTGTTATACATCCAAACCCAGCAACTTATTTCCTCCTGTTCGATGTGAACTCATTAATTTTCAAAGTGAGCTGCATGGCGACTTCGGGGGAAATGAGCTACAGGCGACAAGATGCTGGCGTGTCCAGCGAAGTGCTTAAGTTGAGAAAAGTTTTATTTTATGCAAATGGCAGCGATTACCAATGGGACTGAGACAGCAGTCTCAGCAGTCTTGGCGAGGTTCAGCAAGAGAAGTTAGTCTTCGCTGTGAGCGATAAGTCTCTGATTGTAGACAATTAATTACTGTGGAAAAAGGAATCTGAGAAATATTGCCCATATTGTGTGCGAGTACCACATATTGTGGCCCCACTATTTACTTTTTTATTTACTGACATAATTCTGAAATTCAATTCTAAAAAACTTGCTTTGACATCTTTTAAGGAAAATACTCCTTTACCAACTTTACACTGTAAATAATCACCATAATTTCTTTGACATTACTGACATAGAAGTGCAATTTGTTTGCAAAAGATGTCAGAATAAGCCAGGAATAACAACATGGAGTGATTTTGACCAACAATATTAGTATTTACCGATTTACAACACGCAGCCATAACCGGCAGGAGTGTTCGAAGAACCAAATTAGCCGGATCATGATGAGCACGATGATATTATCTTGGCTGTCTCATTTGATCTCGGATGTTTTAAGCAACGTACGAAGAACGGGCCCCGTATAATCGTTAGGCAATCATAACATACGAAGAGTTCAGATGCAAAAGCCTCTAAGTGCCATTTGAAATTTTCTCCTAGAATGATCATTTTTATCAAGCTTGTATATTTAAGTTCAGTAATTTCACTTAAATGACAAGTGAAATTACTGAACTTAAATATACAGGCTTGATAAAAAATTATCATTCTAGGAGAAAATTTCAAATGGCACTTAGAGGCTTTTGCATCTGAACTCTTCAACATTGATTCTCTCATTGACTCTTTTTCTCTTGCTGCCAGAAGACGGTCTCCCGTGAATTTGCGTAAAGTTTTGATTATATTTCCTGAAGATACTGGACAAAGAGTGTTTTGACACCATAAAAGTAAATTTTTTCATCATATATTTTTTTTTCGGTTTCTGGGTTAGGTGTATACGTTTCCAAATCTAACTTTATACTTAATCACTGTCTTGTTTGCTCAAACATAGCACTTAGAAACATGTCAGCAATTCCTATAACGACTGTTAGCTAGGCTTAAAATGTAATACACAGAGGGGTTGTAACACAGTGTTACAAACAAGCCGCCAAGTGTACAATGATAATCAAATGAAAAAGGAGCCACACAACTTTTCAGGTTTGAGTATACATTTAACTTTGTTGGACTTTCACATACAATGTTGGAATTTGAAATGTTTAAAATTGAGTGTAATATGAATGATAACTTGTTTATTTATTACAAATATGGCATGTTTTAATGCAATAAACCCTTTAAATTTTTATTCTAAGCTCATTTGTATTATTATTACTGTTATTATTATGATTATTATTATTAATAATTGTACATGCAGCTGTCACACACAAATCTAATTTAATTGCAATTACAATATTTTATAATTTTATTTATTATTATTTATTGCAAAACTGTGCAGCTCTTTTCTATGTCTCTATTCATTATATTGATCCACAATAGAAGGATGATTGGATGAGGGATGTATGTATGGATATCTGTCTATACAGATGCACAAACAATATCAAACTATTCAAATAAAATAGTACTGAATTATGTGTGTTACAACTAACCCCTCTATCTGTTACAATTAACCCAGCATATGGGGTAAGTTTTAACATTTGCACTTCTGTCACTTTCAGTCCAACTGTACGAAAATGGTAGGTCCTAGAAAAAAAACTTTAAGTGTTAATTTGTAGCAGAGATGTGTATGTTGCTTGTGTAAAAAAAATATTACTCTAACCTAATTATTTTTTAATTAATTGAGCCAAAACCAAAATGCGTTAGGTTGTGCCCCGCTCTCCCCTATATAAAATTTGCAATTCTAAAAAGTACATGGCAGTATATCAATAATGTGAATAGGTCAGATGTGCATTAAACCCTTAACAGAACACACACACACACACACAGTACAGGTGAATGTAGTCAACAATGCTTTTCTTGTGCTAATTAGTTCTTTCTTATTTGGCAGATGCCGTGATGACCAACTTCCCAGCAGCAACAGAGATTTATATTTAATTATCTTAAGTTGTTGATGTTCCAATTAAAAACAAATATAATTTTTATATTGTAATTTCAATATTTGGTTTGGTCATTTTTATGTTTTGATTTTCTTGTAAGTTATGTAATGTTGTTATTTTGCTAAATAAAACGTTTTATTTTTTATTTGTTTTGATGGATTGTCATTTAGAAGAACCTGTTATATTTGAGTGAAAATAATCCTTTAGCCATTTTGTTGTCTATTGCATGTATATGTAGTCGTTTAATAGCCTTCTAATTGATGACTAGTCTATTCTTAGGCTACATTTTGACGTCTATTAGATTTTCCCTGACAGGCCAAATTTAGCCTCATTTTAGCCTAGACCCATGCACTATTAGACATATAAATGTAGTCTTTCAATCCTTTCAATAGTCGTCTAATTGTTGACTAGAGTCTATTCTTGGGATATGTTTAGACGACTATTAGATTTTCACTGACAGCCCAAATTTAGCCTTCTTTTAGCCTAGACGGTTTTGACGGCTATTAGACGTCTTTTAGACGCAAAATCGCTTGCTGGGTGGTGTGCTAAAAAAGGTAAATCATTAATGGGAATATACTTTATAGACATTTTTTTCATAAAAAAATTCTAGGGGTATGAATAGGGGTGGCCAACATGTTTTGGAGAAAAACATTTATTTTATAATGTGTTTTCCCCCCGGATTTTCCTTTTTTAGGTTAGGATTTTGCCAATTTTTTATTTTTTTGAATGAAAGATCAAAAGGATAAACGATGCAGATTTATTTTTAGAGCCATTTTTTATCATATTTAGCAGGGGTATGATTAATTCTTGTCTCTCTCTCTCTCTCTCTCTCTCTCTCTCTCTCTCTCTCTAATATTTAATTATAATAAGTAAACTTAATGAACCATTAACACCGGGTTTTTACAATCTTAAAATCATGTGAATGGGCTCTCAGTGTCAGGCTTTTTTTTCAGCCCTAAGCGCTGCATTTTTTTTAATAAAAAAAAATATTACTGCCGCTTGTAGTGAACTAAAACCATAACCAAATTTCATAATTTTCAACACCGCCTCCATTCCAGAAGGAGTGACTCTGTGCTGGAATTTATCAGGCGTGATTTGATTGGCCCGTCGCTAATCCCTCGTCATAGCGAAATCACATTCCATTGGACATTTTTCGTGTCAATCAGACTGTGTTTGCCCGCCCATCCGTGGCGCCGAATAAGGCAGAGTGTGTGAGTGTGTGCATGTGTGTGTCAGAAGCCCGGACAGCTCGCGCTCCTCATCCCGCACTGGAGTCACGCGCGCTCGGCTGAGACATGACCAGAGTCCCGCGAACATGGAGCAGTTTAAAGCCATCGTTCCTGTTCTGTGGATATTATTGCTCAACAGAAACGAGGAGTCCCGCGCAGAGGAAGGTAACGTTATGCATCATCTTTATAATATGCATTATCTTTATAACTGTTCAAATGCCAGGTGAATGTGTTCGTCCAGACGGGAAGTGTGTAACTCACTGCAGGTGTGTGTGTGTGTGTGTGTGTGTGTGTGTGTGTGTGTGTTCGCGCGCGCGCTTTCATATTCCTGCGATGCAAAGTAAAGTTAATAAGCAAAGAAAGAAAGGACCGGCGTTTTGAATTATGATAAATCAGATTCACAAGCTTTTGAAAGCAAGCAATCCGCTACAGGACGCTGTTGACGACAGGCTGCAACAATCTGTCATTTAAGGGGAAATGTGACATGTTCAAATGCGAAATAATAAAGGGTTGAGAATGATTGAACATGGTTACATTTATTCTCACAGGATGCTAATGTAACACTAAATTATGATTTTGTATTAAAAGAAAAATGTCAATATAAACACTTTTTAATATTATAATATGGAGGTTAAAATGACGAGATGGGTAATCTTTTTTTGATCATCTTTTTTGTTTGTTTGTCATTTTTAACTGTTTTTTATGTCTATTTTAATTTTGTTTTATCTTTCTTTAAAATGACAAGATGGAGGGAAAACTGTTTTTTTTTGTGATAATCTTAATGTTTGTCATTTTAAGTTTTTCTTAATCTGTAGTCATTTTATGTTGAATTTTTCTTTGTCCTGTCATTTTAATCTTCTTATTGTAATACTACAAAAGCAGGTTTGTGTTGTACTGGATTGAGACTATTCTCCGGACTGTGGGATTGTTGTACAGTTGGGAAAGCTTCATCAGTTGTGATGCATTAGCTCAGGTGAGGTCAACTAGTGTCCTAATGAGAGGACGGATAATAGTGGCGTCCCTTCAGGCTCAAGCCCAGCTACACACACGCACACCTACACCTACACACCTCTGCCAGCCCCGTCCTCTGCTGGAATGCTGGATTATAGTCGTTGTCTTAATGAGTGTTTTGACAGCGATTAATTGCAGTGTAAGTGATGTGTTCTGAAAGGCTTGCACGACAGCGGTGAGATATGAAGGTTTGTGATTGAGCTGAATATGTTCTCACTGTAGGAGAAGCTCTTTGTCCACCGTTGCGTCCCAGTCCTGCTGTGCGCTCCTCTTTGTGTGCAGCATCTCTCTCTCATCTGTGTTCTGTCTGTCAGCCGGGTTCAGGCTGGATCAAGCTCTTTGTTGGTGCCAGTTATACTACGACTTCACCTTAAAATGAAAATTGTCGAATTTACTCGCACTCATGCTGTTTCCAAACTCGCATGCAATATATATATATATATATATATATATATATATATATATATATATTTGTGTGTCCTTATTGTCTTGAGCATTGTATGCGAGTTTGGAAACAGCATGAGTGCGAGTATATATATATACACACACACACACACATTTGCATGCATGATATTTGAGTTGAGTCAATATGATTTATTTTTTAGAAACTAATACTTTCATTCTGCAAGAATGCATTAAATTTATCAATATTGATCATTACAAAAGAATTCTATTTCAGATAAATGCTGCTCTGGCGATACATCTATTCATCAAATAATCCTGAAAAATCAAATGTATGACAGTTTCCACTGAAATCTGAACTGTGTTTAACACTGATAATAATAAATATTTAAAAATTATAAAATAAAATATTTTTAAGGATCATGTGACACTGAAGACTGGAGTAATGATGATAAATTCAGCTTTGATCACAGGAATAAATTACACTATACTATATATAAAGGACAGATGATTTACACCGGAGTAATATTACACTGTTTTACTGTATTTATGATCAAATAAATGCAGCCATGATGAGACTTCTTTCAACAGCATAAAATACTGGTATTGACCCCAAACTATGGTAGTGTGTTGTTGTGTGGCATCCGTTCTCTCCATCCGTTAGTTTCCTCACACACGCTTGGATCCGTCACTCCTCATCCACACCTCGGCATCTCATTGAGGGCTTATTTGCTGTGTTTGAGTGGTTTCTGTGGCTTGTGCATCAGCCGAGTTGGTCACACTGTTCCTTCAGCCCGTGTGTATGGACACACACCGAAAGATTTATACGCCTGTCATCTCTGTGCTGGCCTCCAACAACTCTGCACACTCGCCGGCACACTCGCCGGCCGGCACACTCGCCGGCACGCTGTCGTGCTTCCCAATGTGCCCATATATTTATCGATTCAAACAAACACCAGTTTGCATGGAAACTCATACCTCTGCTCTAAAAGCATGTTTATTATAGTCTCAGCTAGGACTGTCACAATATATCGCAATACACAAATGCAACAATATGTAGGCTACAGTGCATAGTTTCATTAATTCAAGGTTTAGTGTCAGTACTACATTAAACTACTATAATGTATAATAATGCTATGAGGGATTTTTGTGTGTCCTGATAATGCTAAATGTCTTGTTCCAGTGAAAAGTGGCATACATTATTTTAAATATAGTCAGCGACAGATTAAGCATATTAGTCTGTGTAATTCTGTATTTTCAGCTTCAGAATCATGAATACTTTTATTCTCGTGTCTCTATTGTCCTGTGCTTTGAGTTTTCAGCACCAAGTTTATTCATTTACACACACAATGTAAAACCAAATTAAGCAAATTTATCAACAGTACATTTTTGTTAACCTTTTACCATACGTGTTGGATTATCGCAGTAATCTGGTCTGGTGAGTTCAGCGTTTTGATGTGTATTGTACCGCTACACGAGTGTCTCGTCACCAGTCTCCGCTAATGATGACGGGTTTGAGCGTCAGGATCTGTGCTGGCCGTCCCTTCAGTTGCTGAAGCTGAGCAGGGAAGGTTAGAGAGATTTGTGAGGTTGGCAGGCGTAACAGGGACGTTTAGTGGGCCGTGTGTGAAGTGTGGACTCACAGTGAGCCAGAAAGGGAAGCGATGAGGGCTGGAGACAGGAGACGGCCGAGTCCCAAAGCAGAAACACTGACTCTGGAGGCGTTATGTGGAGGTGGAAGTCGACTCGTGCTTCATGCGAATGTTGCAATATGTTAATAATTGGCATAAAAACACTAGTCTGTTGTTATTTAAACAAAGTGTAAATAAATTACGGTAAAGTACAGTAATAGATTAAAATCTGATAAGTAACTGCTTGCAATATCAATATAAAATACCAATCTATAATAGTAATACATTCCCCTAAAGGATTATTAGGAACACCAAACTAATACTGTGTTTGACCCTCTTTCTTAATTCTACGTGGCATTGATTCAACAAGGTGCTAGGGTGCAAGGTGCTATTGATAGGATAGCATCTTGCAGTTTGTGGGATGCACATCCAGGGCACGAAGCTCCCGCTCCACCACATCACAAAGATGCTCTATTGGGTTGAGATCAGGGGCCTGATGTATAAACATTGCGTACGCACAAAATGGGCATAGAAATATGCGTACGCATTTTTCTACGCACATATCGGGATTTATAAAAAATCAATTTGGCGTAAATAAGTGCGCGCCGTAAGGATGCTCTTGACGTGCGTACGCACTCTTTTAGAAGAGTATGTGTTTTGGCGACACCGACGGTGAGCTGGAGTCAAATGTCTTTTTTCTCAGTATTAGTCGGAGAATCTAAAGAAAATTATACATCTACAGAAATATAATTCAAATATAATTCCACAAACCTATATCATCACTTGAAGCAAACATCCATCCCTTTTTAAATGACCGCACCAGCACGCGCGTTGGGTCGTTTAGTGAAACTGACGCACATAGGCTAGCCTATAATCCAACGGCAGATGGAGTAAAACTGTAAATCTTCATTATGAGTCCAAAATCATAAATAGAGTGCATGTTCTCAATAACAGTTTAAATAAATAAAAGAATGATTTAAACTATGTACTTCTGCTATAAACATTTAGATTAAATATGCCATTCTCATTAATGGAGTTAAACACTTAAACTACATGAAATCATTACAAAAAAAAATGATATTCAATAAATAGAAAAAGACCTATTTGTTGTGGATGCAATGCTTTTGAACACTTTTCTTCTGGCATGCTGTGTTTTAATGTTTTAACTAGAGATAATTGCTAATCATGATGATAGCAGATTGTCTGAGAAAATTGTTTCGTGCAAATAATGCACAACCATGTGTTTCCATTAAAATATAAATCAATTAAAAATACTATTTGGCCAGTGGAAAAGATTGAGAAAAACTTTCTCTGAAATGTATTTAACACTATTTGATTTATTCATTCAAAAACAAGACAATGCTATAGGCTACTAAAAAAAAAAAATTTTTGTAATGTGACGGCACATTGACATTTCATATTTTCCTAACGTCTTGTACCGTTAAACTTGGTATCACATGGATGAATAATCATATGCAAATGATATGCAGATGAGGATCTGCATATTTAAACTAGGCGTTGTAATCTCCATATATGGTGGTTATTTCGGGGAGGAGACACACGTGCGCACAATCTCCCGCTGACTGGGATTTATAAAGTGAATTCTGCGCAGGTTCTGGCGTACAAACGGTTTTGTAAATCTGAAAACTTTTGTGCGTATGCAAATTCTGCCTTATGTGCGTACGCACACTTTAAGGATGAAATCTACGCAAAGTTTTATGCATGAGGCCCCTGGTGTCTGTGGGGGTCATTTTAGTACAGTGAACTCATTGTCATGTTCAAGAAACCAATTTGAAATGATTGGAGCTTTGTGACAGTGCATTATCCTGTTGGAAGTAGCCATCAGAGGATAAAGGGATGGACATGGTCAGAAACAATGCTCAGGTAGGGCGTGGCGTTTAAACGATAATAGGGGCCTAAAGTGTGCCAAGAAAACATCCCCCGCACCATTACACCACCACCACCAGCCTGCACAGTGGTAACAAGGCATGATGGATCCATGTTCTCATTCTGTTTACGCCAAATTCTGAATGTCTCAACAGAAATCGAGACTCATCAGACCAGACAACATTTTTCCAGTCTTCAACTGTCCAATTTTGGTGAGCTCTTGCAAATTGTCGCCTCTCTTTCCTATTTGTAGTGGAGATGAGTGATACCCGGTGGGGTCTTCTGCTCTTGTAGCCCATCCACCTCAAGGTTGTGCGTATTTTGGCTTCATAAATGCTTTGCTGCATACCTCGGTTGTAACGAGTAGTTATTTCAGTCAAAGTTGCTCTTCTATCAGCTTGAATCAGTCGGCCCATTCTCCTCTGACCTCTAGCATCAACAAGGCATTTTCACCCACAGGACTGCCACATACTGGATGTTTTTCCCTTTTCACACCATTCTTTGTAAACCCTAGAAATGGTTGTGTGTGAAAATCCCAGTAACTGAGAACTGAGCAGATTGTGAAATACTCAGACCGGCCTGTCTGGCACCAACAACCATGCCACGCTCAAAATTGCTTAAATCACCTTTCTTTCCCATTCTGACATTCGTTTTGGAGTTCAGGAGTCTTAACCGTTACCACACCCCTAAATGCATTGAAGCAACTGCCATGTGATTGGTTGATTAAATAATTACATTGAGAAATTGACCAGGTGTTCCTAATAATCCTTTAGGTGAGAGTGTGTGTGTGTGTATATATATATATATATATATATATATTAGGGGTGGGCCGTTCTCGACGTTAAAGGTGCCCTCTGGGATAAAAAATCAAATAATACACCATATTCCATACCAGATGGCGGCAGTATACCTCCAGAAAAATACCTCCGCGGCCGCGTGCACTCATGTCTTCAAACAACACGGGCGAGCGGGTCTCCCTCGCGCACATTAATCAGTAAAACTAATAGTAAAAGGTTGGAAGACCGCAGTTTCACGTGGATCTGGAGATTTTCAGAGATTAGAGACTAAATGAACAACATCTCAATACTAAATTATGAAGGCCGTCTCATAGACAAGCCGGTGCATTTCGGCGATATGGGAAAATTAAAGCCCAGGCATTTTTAGTTTATGGTATTCGTTTTGTTCATGTTACATTTTTATCATTAGTTTGAATTAATTTGACAGACAGCATTCCCTGATGTGGACCAAGCTAGCGTCTTTCAGAGCTGCCAACTCTCACAAATTCACCGTGAGACACACAACTTTTCACACACTCTCACGCCACATCCATTTTGTCATGCACAGTAAAGGACACAGAGACCGATCTCAGCTCTCAGATTCTGTTCATTTTATTACGCAATTCAAACAATAAATGCAGTTTTGGCGCTTGCAAATGTTAGACGACAGATCCCTAGCGCACGTGAACCGATCATCTCTACTACTAATGGTAAAAGAACACGAACACTGTTAAAAGATATGTTACAACTTACCAAAATGTATTCCTCATGCATAATATTGACCAATCATTTATTTAACTCATCCCTGAACTGAAATTTAGTAGCGGGCTGTATTTCCACACGACATCACGACATGACATCAGGTTCAAGTACACACAAGCCGGCGCGAGCGCGACTCACTCGTGTACTGCAGTTTGGCTGGTGGTAACGTTGCCCGCCCGCATACCGCCTCCCATGGCCGAAACTGGTATTACGACACCTGCCGGGCCGGGGCTAATAATTTAGCATGCTAATTTAGGTTATATCTCGGCAGCACTATAACTTGCCAGTTTTAATGACATCATTGCACTTATTTCTTCTCATTCTTTTGATGTGTGTAGCTCATTTTTTGGATATTTTTACCTCAATTATTCCATATGGCACCTTTAACGTGCTGCGTTAACGTGAGACTCTTGTCGGGCGATAAAAAAATTATCGCCGTTAATTCTCACAGTTGAGCTGGCAGCTGACTGCACCACGCAAGCTGACTTTCACTTTGATATTTTACCGCAGATGAAGTCGAATTGCACTGTAAGGGCCATTTAAAACCAATATATTGAAAAGTCTGTTTATCCAAACATTAAGAAAATATCAGTCTATGCATTTTATATTTAACATGAGGGAAATACACATCCATAAAGGGGGTCGCACACCGAACGAGAAGCAGCACCGCGCCACGTCTAGGGAGCTGTTTACACCTGGCCACTTCATGCGTTTTCTAAGATCGGATAGAATAGCTATCTAATTTATCAAAACGATCCACTTTACACCTGGTCACATACATGTGTTGTGCAAAACGGATATAAATCCGATCTTCAATTCCCCCACGCTCTATGCGGATTTAATGAAGTGCACGTCACCGAAAACAACAGATGAGCTGCATTTTAATGATCATCGGCTATTTTCAAAATCAGCAAAGGCAGCAATAAGAGAGAGCGGCAACCTGGTAAGATCATTTAGTTTCTTTACTTTTAATGAGGATTGTAGTGTTGAGTGTCTGCGACTTACAGTACTTTCACTTTGATTTGCGATAGATTGGGGCGCATTGGCTTGATAGGCGCTCAGCTGCTCATCTGAGGTGATGCGTGTCGCAGCGCCGCCATATAGGACTAAAATAACATGAAAATGACAAATGGCCTATAACACGCTCTCACACGTTTATTTATTTATTTTATTTTTTTTAGCATTTTTGGGAGTAGTAACATTTACATATGTGGTTTCAACAACCAGATGCATTTGTACATGTCCAGTTTCGTCTGGAATGCAGCCCAGTACCTTCTGATGTGGTTTGAGTGATCGGATTCAAATCCGTCTCGAATGCGTTTCGGAAGGGATTTACACCTGGTCTTTTCAAGATCGGATAAAGAAAACGTATGAAGTGATTTCAGAGCATGCGTTAACTGAATGAATTGACAATCTAACCTGAAAATTCAATAACATCCGAAATTGTCATTCAAGCAGCTGATTTCTGTATCATGCATTACATAGGCCTATGCATTCATCAGATATTTCATCCCTCTCTGTTCATTTGTATTGTAAGGAAAAGAGCTTCACGGACACCACAAAATAATTCATTTCGTGTTACACAGAAGAAAAGTTGATCCAGTGGGTTTAGAATTACACAAGAAAACCTTATGACAACAACAACAACAACAACAAAAACTGATTTAGTTATTATTTCATGCTGTTTGAAACTAGGGTTGACAATAGAATAAAATACTTATGATTACTCTGATTATTCATAATAATATGAACATTCCAGTGTTAAATCTTGTATAAAACACATTTAGGCCTAATTACAAACTACCTGCGAGGTTATTTATTTGGGTATAGCACACATAAGAACGCCTTTGGGAGAATTAATGGGAGATTAATCTAGATTAAAAAAATTAATCTATGCCCACCTCTAAAATATATATATATATATATAACAGACATGGTTTCAAGTATCTATACATCAAAACAAGTAATATCAGACAACTTAGATATTTTAATCAAATCTGCAAATTTGTTTGAAGATCTAAATTATAATCATAAAAGATCTGACGTCTGTCAAATCATCTCAGGCGTATGAAGAATGGACAGTGATATTAAATACACCTTATTAATGATGTGAATTATACACAGGCGATCAGATAAACCAAGCATATAAAGGCCAGTAGAAAACCTTTATAAAGATGTGTGACCATTGCGTTCATATGCTTGGCTCTGTATGCATTATCAATTTCACTTTGTGTTTTAGTACGCCCTGCTATTTTTTGTGATTGAAATATTGCTGTATTTGAATCACAATTGCCAAAAACTAGCATTTTGTTCACATTTTTTAGTTTTGAGAGGTGATCTGAATATTGGTGTTTTGAAAGATATGGAAGATTGACCGTCCTGATGTTTTGTCCTCCAGGACTCAACTATATCAATAGCCATGATTATCCGGTGTGGATGTCACTGGAGAATCTTTACATTCAGCATTACTTGAACTCTGGTAATTATGCTTGATAGGTTTCATTATTGACGAGTCCCGTATGGAGTGTATCAGTGTGGATCGATGTAGTGTTCAGCGTCTGGAGAGGAGGGTCTCTGGGATTCATCTTTGTCCCGATGAGGACCGGTTTCTGCTGGATCTGCAGGAATATCCCTGGAGACATAGGCGTTTCTGAGGCAGTTTTATGAAAACGATGGATGTTTTATTGCCAGGAGAATATTAATGTTTCTGGAATGTGATGCAGCTTCATAAAGGCGACAAATAAAACAAGCTTTTTCAGGCTATCAGTGTTGTGAACAATCAGATCGTTCTTCAACTGCATTGTGATGCCTTTATCTTTTCACATGGCTGTAATGTGTCAGACAGAACGTGCTGTTTATACACCTGACCTCTTGTTTTGCTGATCTTTTTTTATTTAAGAGGATCTGTGATGCTTTTGTTCCATGTTCAACTTGTTTGTGTTGCTGTTTGAGGATGAATAAGCTCCAGATCTTCTCTATATCAGTGTCAGTGTTCCTGAACTCCTGAAATGCTTTCTATTGTAGTCTTGAGTTTCTTCCAGAACAAACACGTCACAATATTCCTCATTATAATAATTCATACACAGAATAAAGGGGCGGGGCCTGGTTGAATTAGTTAGTAGTGTGTTAAACTGGCGGTTATGGTAAGGGGCGGGACATTTCCTAAACACACTCGAAACGCTTGACCAGTCACAACACACTGCTCCAGCCGACCAATCAGAGCACAGTGTGCTTTCAGAAGGAGGGGCTTCATAAAGACAGGAAGTAAACAGAGTGTTACTGACAGACTAGGCAGCAATGAGAAAAAAAAAAGGTTCCTTTGAGTTATCTGTGTACAGACGACACCATCGTTAAGATGATCCCCATTCACACGGATTTGGGAAAACTATTAAAACCGATGTATTCTGCTGCCAAGCCAGTAGATGGTGATGAAACACTATAGACCATTTCACAAGATGTAAACAACACTGGTCCAGAAGCACTTCCTGTTTCAGTTTTTTAACACTACATAAAAGCTGGGATAAAATACAACCAACAGAACATTTAAAACTGAATCAAAAGGTTAAACAAACATCTTTAAGATGTTTTCTTTACATGTGAAATAAAGAAAACAGTTACAAACTAAAACAGGAAGTGCTTCTGGACCAGTGTTGTTTACATCTTGTGAAATGGTCTATAGACTGAACACGTAATACACATGTGCATGACGTCATCATCTTCAGAGATTTGGGTTTTTGTTGTTTACACAGAGACCATTTTCACTTGCACTCAAAGTTTGTTTACACGTAAAAAAGACTTTTTGGTATTTTCGTTTTCGTTTACATGAAAATGGCGTTTTGGGAGCCTGAAAAGCAAACTTTTAAAAAAGGGTTTCAAATTTCACATTTTTGAAAACAGTCTCTGTGTAAACAACAAAAACCCGAATCTCTGAAGACGAGGACGTCATGCGCATGTGTATTACGTGTCCAGTCTTCAGTGTGTCATCGCCATCTAGTGGCAGAATGCAGTGTTTGTAATAGTTTTCGCAGATCCGTGTGACTGGGGATCATTTTAACAATGGTGTCGTCTGTACGCGGTAGTGCTGTAGCGGCGCGTCGATGACGTCAATACGTCGACGTCAAAATTGCGTCGACGATATATTTTTGCGTCGACGCTTCTTTATTTATTTATTTTTTTTGCATGTTCCCGGCGGTACTGCTTGCCACACACACGTGGGAGACCGAAACATTGCAGAATAGAGGACGAAGACAACTAGAAGTGAATGTGCTATCCATTAAATGAATCATACACAGTAAACAAACCCTTAAGAAAAAAAACTTTGCAATTTAGACGCCAAACTGGGTGCCGGTGTGGTGAGACGTACAAGCTCGGGCAGATTCGGCTTGAAGTCGTTCATTCCGGACGCGGCGCGCTAAAAAAAAAGGCGTACACACAGCCATTCACAGTTTTCCTGGTCTTGCGCACCCAACACGTCATTTTTGCCGTGCGCACATTCGCGCTCGTGCAGACGTGTCGAGTAACCAGGCTTTAACTCCGTGTCAGCACGCGCTCTGATCAGTAGGTGCACGAGCTCTCCCGATTAATCTCCAGCAGTAGCAGCCTCCGATCGCACCACTAACTCCGCCTCCGTTTCCCTCCTCAGCTGATATTAATATTTAAACATTCTCTATGATAAAATATGTTTGTAAAAAAATATTTTAATAACACGGTTTTGGCGGTTGTAGAGTTATAATGATGGTGTTCAAATACATAACATTAGACTAAAGTTAGCCAGCTTATATCTTGATTCAGTATGCTATTTATTTGAGATACATTGTTTTTTTTATTAATTGAGCAGCAGAAAAATATTCTTTATATTAGTCGTCCAATTAGTCATTAGATTAGTCGACTAATCGATAAAATAATTGCCCAACTAATCGTTTAGTTAATAATCGTTTACCCCAGCCCTAGTACGCGGAAAACTCAAAAGAAAAATGTCTCCGTTTCAAGCTTGTTGTTGTGGTGTAAACAGCCTTTGACACCCATTTCAAAATCTTTTGTTTTCAGGCACCCAAAACGCAATTTTTTAAAGGTTTTAGTTGAAAACGTTGTCGTGTAAACGGCCCCTTAATATGGGCTCTTTAGAACTTTTCCTCTGTGAACATGGACTGTTCTCACGTTTTCTCAACATGGTTCAGTAGCTTGATTGTAATCTGGATATTAGGGATGATGAAGAGGAAAGGTTTGCTCATGCAGATGTGGCCTTATGTAAGACTCAGACCTGCGGCTCTTATAAAAGTTTAATGAATACGACAACAAACGAGCAGTTGGGAACAAATGTTGCCTTTCTCTAGCTGTGCAACTATTAGTGAGCTTCTTCATTTTCTAATGTGGAGATTTTAAAGCAGGACACTTTTAACTACAGATGTTTTTATTGATTTAGGGATTTTGTCCCACCAGATCTGATCTAACTAAAGCCGATGCTGACACGAAGAGTTTGCATATGCTTTTCCGTTAAACTCATTTAGTGTGGCATTCGAAGTATTTCTTTTCTTTAAGTACTTTTTGACTGTAAAAATTATAAAAAAAAGGAATGGGTAGATCTATTTATATATTTATTTATTTAAATTTAATCAAGATTGCACAGAATGCATAAATCCCTCAATGTATAACAATAAAATTTAAAATAATTAACACTATTAAAGAATGATAGTTTTCTAATGTTTGTACATGAGTTTATAGTTATGTTTTTTTGGAGGAATATGTATTTTGTCTCACCATATGATAATTTCAGGTGTTAATAAAAATAAAAGGATTATGAAATAATGTTGGTGCAATGCAAAAGTGTACACCCAATAATTTACATTAACCCCTGAATTGCAGTACCAAAGTAATACAGTATGAAACAATATTTGTTTAGCAGAATGAGACAACCAATCATAAAGTGCCTCAGTGCTTAACTCATTGAATATTCACGAGCTCTTGCAAACACTTGCAAAAATGATCTCATGCTGTGTGTTTAGTTTTGAGCATCTAAAGAAAGGGATGTCAAACCAGTTAACTGGAGTGATGAAGAGCTGGTATGATATATAGACAATTTAAGACAATCAGAGAGAGCTGATATTTGGATATTCCCACAAATTTTAGCGTGCTGTAAGTTGTCCAATCAATGCTTTAACCACATGAATATTCAAATGAGGTAAAGCATGATTAGCAGAACCTAGATAATTTCAAGTTTGTCACAGTACATCAGTGTTTCACTGTTGCTTATGTGGTTGTTTTATTGGAGATAATGCATTTCTGATGTCAATAAAATCTTTCTGTTGATGCATCAGTGGTGGATTCAGTCTCAAAGTTAATAATAAAAGCCACGGGCAATATCTGCTTAGTCCCCTGCAGTCAATCATTTTATCCCTTAACTCCTCTTTGATCACCAAAATGATATTTTTAAACATTTTTCCTGTAAAATTAAGTTTCTTTATACAATAACATATCTGGAATGTAACTCGACACCCTTGCCTCATTTAGCAGAAGTGAGACTTTGAATATGCGAATGAGCCCCGCCTCCACTCACTCACTCAGAGATCCACTGGTTGACGATCACACGTTGATCTGATTGGTTACAAGGTCCAAGGTTGATCTGGTTTGTGACGTCAGAAACACCAGCAATTTCAAAGCGTGTTTTTGAGACTGTCTTTGGCTCACTGCAGTTTTAAGCAGGAAATACTCAGCAATGCTGTCGACTTATGAATTTACACATGGTTTGTCTTAAAGCATATTAAAAATGCCACACAGACACATAAACAAGCTGGATCTTCACCACAGGGAGATGTTAAACTTTAATGTTTCGTTCAGCATCCTCACAGCACCGTCGCTCTACTTCAAGGGTTTGATATTTGAAGTATCATCGAGGGATTTTTACTCAGTTTAGATGTGTCTCCCAGCATGACAGGGGCTCTTCAACAGCGGCGTTTGGCCCCTTCGGTCCCTCGGATTCCCGCGAAGGTGATGTGCAAAACCCCATTAATCTTTTGAAGAGGCATTTGACCTTTGAAACTCATTAAGTGCTGCACCCTCACAGATGCCGGATATGAGCCGGATATGAGCCGTGTCCTTCTCCCTCTTTATCAGTGCGAGACAGGAACATGTTCTCTCTGCTTCCCTCACCGGGGAGGCTTTGACCAGTGACCTGGAAAATCACCCGACCTTTTAATATGTGGTTTCCCGCTGATGAATAAATTCATAAATGTATGCTCTGGCATGAAGGCTTTACTCGGCCTCCCCAGACCCGTGGGTTTAGGAAAATATTAGTTCTGGGATTGCTCTTGGGGTTGTAGTTGGAGTTGTTAGTTGCAGTTGGGGTTGTGGTTGGAGTTTTGGTTTGGGTTGTAGTTTCAGTTGGGGTTGGGGTTGTGGTTGGAGTTGTGGTGGTTGGAGTTTCAGTTGGGGTTGGGGTTGGAGTTGTAGTAGTTGGAGTTGCAGTTGGGTTTGGGGTTGGAGTTGTAGTAGTTGTGGTTGGAGTTGTAGTTGCGGTTGGGGTTGTTGTTGGAGTTGCAGTTGTGGTTGTAGTTGTAGTTGGGGTTAGTTGGAGTTGACGATTGTGTTTGGGTTGTTTGGCTCTAAACTCATTAAAGGGGACATATCATGCAAAATCCACTTTTTTAGCCCTTAAATGCATTTTGTTGTATATTTGGAGTGTTTATAAGTACAGAAAAGATGAAATTATTCTCTTCAGGTGCTTCGTTTTGTAACGAATTGAGGCAAATTCAAACATAAATTAATCTCTCATGGGATTCATGTAAACGTGATTCAGCGCTCCAGATCTGGAGCTCACATTCCATTGACTGGATTGCTCCAAAAGGTCTGCTTTGGGGGACAATAACCCCCCACAGAAAGCCACAGAAAGGGGGCACTCCTTTGATCCTGGAAAGATGTAACCAAGATCTCCTTTTTCTAACTCGCTTATCAGCAAGAACTTTGCTTGACTTTTCGAACATACCATGACCTCACTGTTGAGATCTGAGATCTCACACATAAGATCATTAAAACTCAAACAGAATAATTCTTGGACTCATAATCAAACTACACAAGTTTATGTGTTTCTACAATTCATATGTTGATGTATTCTGCTTATATCACATATTAATCATGTCATTGTTGTTAACTATTAACTATTGTGATTGTTTATAACTCTAGAGTGTGAATGCCTCATGCTTCCTATCAAAAGAATCGTAAACTCTTAATTCGAAAGATGGCTTGATTGAAATCTGTTTAAAATTTTATGTTTATAATAATCTATTTATTGTTTAATCTGTGTTCTCTTGTTTCTCTGCTAAGTGCGGGAGAACCAGGTAGATCACAAGATAACGATAAGCAGAAATTAGATCCACCTCCTAGATGATGCCATTGTCTCATTGGTCAGAATTCTTCAAAAGAGGTTGGACTAACTTTCAAGTTAAAGATCCAAACAAAGGAACAAGACCTCATGTTTTTGTTCTGTTTCTCGTTCATTCAGTTCATTCAGTTTGTAACTGTTAAGTGCATGCCTCTCTCTAAAACAACAAGAGAGTGTTCCTGTTCGCGCTTTTCTCTGAAAACAACAAAGAGCGTGTTCGCACGCTTCTATATCGACTAGACCAAATTCGACCAGCAGTCAAAATAACCCATCCAGATCGGGGTTAAAACAGCTCATTCAATTCATCTAACTCGCCTTACTTTCATTTCTTTCCTTTATTTTCTTTTTCGTAAAAGTCTCGGTTCAAAGCTACGTTTACACGCGCTTTCAACTCCAAACACATCTCCTTCGCCAGCCAATCACACGTGATCGGCAGCTCAGCGAAACTTCCATCCAGGCACTTCAAAGACAACCAGCCACGCGGACCCGGCCGGGAAACCCCCTTCGACGCAACGACAAAAGGGAATTCCCTACGCAAAGACAAGCAAGTACTCCAGACTCTAACTGAACTGGTGCTTTAACTTAAATTGAATAACCTCTCTAAGAAACGAAGGTTTAAATTAATTATTGGTGGTCCATTCCAGGTTACTTCTTGTAAAGCATAGAGAGTCTTTCTCTCTCATTCCCGTTCCAACTCACTCTTTTTCGCTCTCTTTTCCTCTGTGCCTTGTATGAATGTGTGTGTGATTATGTTTAGACCTTAGTTTTGTGTTTAGAATAGCTAATAAAGTCTTCCATATATATGAAAAGATAATTGCCTTGTGTCGTGCTTGCATATTTAATGTCTTATACTGTTCAATCTAAAGTTACCTTGCTAAGACATAGTATTTTACTATAGATTTGGTATTTATTTCCTTGCAAAGGTTGTAATTACGGCCCGTTCAAATGAATTCTAAACGAGTCGTTTGCTTGGTTCTGTAGTGATTCGTTTAAGATTCATTGGTAATCAATGAATCATTTCCCTTTGAGCTAAATTGGCCTTAAGGCCCCCCTTGATACATTTTATGTATATTATTAAATGTTGCATTTGCTACATTTTATATCTTTATATTCTGTTTTGGTCATATTTTTCAACCTGTTCAGATTTTTCTGTTCTCTATGACGTATTTTGAACTATCACGTCACCGTATTTGCAGCGGAACTGACAAATAAGGACATTGACCGGCCCAACACTTCGAGCAATCCGCCATTATTATTTCTCGCTCTGATTTTGTAGTCCAAGCTCAATGATGCAGAAGTTACAAGAGGGCAAGTCAAAATGTTCGGTTCTTGGATGTAGTGACCTGAAGCACTTTAAGGATCCCCACTTCAACAACCTCCGCCAGTATACAGAAGGGTTTGCCGATCGACTTCGTCTGAATGAGGGGTAAATTCCTTCTATCATTTAGCTGCTGTATTTTCTGATGCTTTTCTACACGTAAGTTATTATATTATTATAATACAGATTTTTAGTGGTAAGATTGGACTGTAGTCATTTATCTTGTCCGTGTGCTTGTTTTAAGAGAAGTAGACGACTTTCACTAATAACACAACTTAGTTAACTTAACGTTACATACCCCTGCATCCATATGAAGTCGTTGTTCTGCAGGTTCGTCGCCGTCTTTTTCAAATCTCTCGCACGAATATGTAAGGCTTGATGGACAAGTCTTCCGTTGTTGACATTTTGTTAACGAGTGACTAAAAATGTTCTTTGAAGCTATAGTATATAATTGTCTATCTCTCATCAAACTACAATAATGGGCAAACGCGGGGAGTTGAACCGAGTGTGAACTCAGCGACCTGGAGAGCGGGCGGGGAAAGACGCAACTCCATTTTATTTAAAGGGGCCGCTTTGAAATGGGTCGCTCACAGACGCACATCAGAAAAGGGGTAGAAAAGGGGCCTGTGGAGCTATAATAATGAGGAATTCAGACCCAAGCATTGCAGTTATGCTTTATATAGACCACAAATGTATGATTTTATAAGTAAAAATGAATGATTTAAAAGCATGATATGTACCATTTAAAGCCACACCGTGGAACTCTTCAACCTTTATAATATATTACCAAAACCCATTGAGATGGTAGATCGACTTGCAATAGGTTGAATGGCGCGTCTGCCGTCTCCTGAAGGTGTCTGTATCGCTTTTACTTGCACTTTGTAACTTCGGGTTCCGGGTAGAAACCCGAGCATAAAAACAACTACAAAATTCGACCGCTTTACGGCATACGTCACTTCCCCCACCACCTACAACTTCCTCAGAATCTAACGCTAGTGCTCAACTCACGTTTGACTGCCGTCTGTATGTTTTCATCATGCCGAACAACAGCTACAAGGAAGAAGGCAACGGTTTTATTAGAGAAACTAAAAAAGAAAAGGGGAGAGTCACCAATTAAAAGCCAGGACTAGCATTAACACATTGGTCCAGCTTTCGCTTCCCTCGCTGGCGTGAGCTAACAGAGGAGAAAGAGTGCTCGACCGATGTGGACGCTTGCCTGCACACAAATGCCGTTTCTAAGGTAACCCAGATAAATTCATATAAGCAGTGTAGTATTTTCTGGTATTCCGGCCACAGCAGATGGTGTTATGAGTGTAATAAAATGCCCACAGCCCAGTGTTCATTTCTACAAACAGCCCGCCTCAGTACAGGGCTCGCACTAATAAAATCGGCTCATGTCAAATATAACGTTAACGTTACATTAAATGTAGTGAACGTCCCCACGACTCAGTAGTACCCACAAACACTAACATTACACACTACATGTCCCACGGTTGCTGTAAAAATAAACCAAAACACATAACGTTACAGTCAGACTCAGCTCTGGCCGACGGTGTTTTCAGTGCAGTGAATGTGTCCGCTGTCCCGCGCCCACATTCACTCACAGACATGATAATCCCCACGGGGATCACCCCGCTCGCTCTCTCAGCTGGCTGCTATAAGGGAATCAAGCGCGGCAAGGTTGCCCGGCCCGCCTTATACACTGCAAGCACCATAGACAGTAAAAGCACAAGCACACACAATCTAAAGACACGGGAGGCTGACCGGTTGACTGTTTGTTGACTTTAATTTGCGACAGTGCTGCGGAGCTTGTGGCCTCTAGGGACGCTGGATTTGAAAATTACATTTCGAGCACCATCTAGTGGCCAAAAAGTTCCGCAGTGTGGCTTTAAGTGTTGTTTTAGTGTTATTCATATAGTTGTATTTCATTTTTATAATTTCTGTTTTTATTGTATGTACTTAATGCGCTAAATGTCTTTTTAGTGTTTAGTTTTTATTTCATTTTGTTATTCATTTTAATACTTTAACTGTTAATTTTTTTTAAATGTAATTTTTTTAAATCTGTAATTCATATTTTATTATTTCAGCTTTATTTCAATTAAAAAACAACTTTTCAATAGTTAACACCAATGCATATCAACTAGTCGATAGTCAGCTGACTCAGCTCGTTGTTACCATTTCTAATGATGCCATCTCTAATTTATGTTTTGCTTTTGATTTATTGTTTTGTAAAGTCATTTTTATTTAGCACCAGGATGCGATTTGTGGGAAAAAAAAAAAAAAAAAACAGAGGGGGGATGTTTTGAAAAAAAAAAAAGATAGTCAGCCAAAGTAGCGCATTTAAAAATAAAATTGACTTTCATCAAACCACTGATCTGTGATAAGTTTTCTGATCCGTCTCACCACTAGTGTAGTAGCACTGATCACTTTGTGGGGGGGATAAATTTATCCCCACCGGGGATAAAAATAATTAAGCAGAGGCAGGAATACTTTGACCAGAAAGGGGGAAATCCCATGCATCCCCCCCGGGAAATCGCACCCTGTTTAGCACCATATTCTATAGAAATTGTCAAAGCAGTTTCACAGTAATAATAAACAGGAAAAGTAACATAATTAATGATGCAAACTTCATTTAATGTCTGATCTTGTTTTCTCTCCATCATTTCCTGCCATCTTACAGTAATAAGTGGGAAAAGGGCAACATAAAAATAATGCAAGTAATCTCCTGAAACCCCACAGGCAAACGAGCCGGAGCTGCGGCGGAACCTGTGTGGCTGAATCGCAATCAGTGTGTGTGTGTGTTTGCTCTGATTGCAATCAAAACAACTGAGGGTGGCCTGCTTTCACAGTACAAGTGTGTGTGTGTGTGTGTGACGTGTGTGAGCTTTGCACTAAACTGTTAACCTCAGATTTTAGACTTTGAGCAAACATTGTCCAGCTTGAAAGAGAAAATGTACCTGAATGTTTTTATGGTGGAGTGTTTCTGTAATATCACAACTGGAGCTTCATATGTGATCATATAAATCCTGGCACGCTTGAAATGGATGTGCTGTAGAGATAACCGCTTGATTTATCGGCTTTTTTACTCTTGTTAAGATGCGCAGACGTGCGCTGTGTTGCTTTTCCAGTGTTACGAAGGCTTCACGTTCTGTTTCTCTGGGTTTAATACTGTGGAGGTTTGGATGTAGAGCTGCAACAACTAATCGATTGATTTGATTTTGAAAACGGCTGACAATGAATGTATTTTACATTAGTTTTCTGTGCTCTTATTTTTTTTAAGCCATAACTGTTATATCAAGAAAATTCTTGTGTACAATGACATGACTGAAACTCCCCGTTTCCTAACATAACAGAGACACATCTGGACATGTTATATAAGTGGTGGATTGTAATTGCAACACAATTCTGCTCAAATGAAAAATAAATAATAAATCCAGTGTCCAGATTGCATTTGAGTCTCTCATGATTATGATGTCTTGGCTTTTCCAAGACATTTCTGAGATGCTGCCATTCTATTAATCAGCGTTACGGCGAAGAACCTGTGATTATTCTCTGACTATGACTGGTCATGTGACATTACTCGTGTCACATGACCCTTCAGAAATCACTCTAATATGTTCAGTTCACTATGTTCACTCTAATCAGTTTTCATGATTCTTTGTAGAATAGAAAGTTGAAAAGAACAGCACTTATTTGTAACCGTGTAAAAGTCCTTACTGTCAATCGATATTGATCAATTTATTGCATCTTTCTTGAATAAAAGTATTTTATTCAAGAAATAACACCGGCGACACCCATGACAAGTCATGTTTAATACTTGCTGCTGAACAAAACGCTTGTTTTCGGTCCAAAAATTGGATAAAGACTGACTTTTTATGAGGAAAATGCAAGAGAAGTGACCACAACACACCAGAGGAGAGACAAAGAGGAAATAGATAAAGAAAGAAAGAGACAGAAGGAAAAAAGTTACAGTTGGAAGAAGGAGCTCAGAAAAAGAGCATCAAGCTGAAAAGAAACAAACAAGAAGAAAACAAAAACAGGCAAGGACTTAGAAGGACTACACAACAGCAAGAACAGCAAGTAACTGGACACTAACATCAGTAAGTTTTTGCATTTATTACTACAAAACAAGTCCTAACTGAAAACACTCAAACTAATAGCTAAAAGCTAACGTTGGACCGTGGTTACCTAGCAACGGCATCAATAACAGCTGTAGTGCTGTTTTAAACAAGGAACACAGAAGCTTGATTAACTGATTCATGATGTCTACACACTCTGACACCATTGAATATCCCCCAACTATCAAAAGCAAAACTGCAAGAGGGAAATATAAACAGACAATACTTCGAGAAAGACCAGAAATCCTGTTCCTAGATCATTACAAAGATGGAAGGTCCTGTAATTTAATCTTCTGGACTGATGAACCATATGCCTGGCTGAATGTGATCAGCTCTCACTTCCCAGTAATAAAGAGAGCAGGCATTTGTAATGGATGGAAAATAAGTGTACTGGAAGAAAGAACCTGTTCAAAAATGGAACTACCATGATACAAGGCGACCTGAGACAGTTTGAGTATGACTTCCCTGCAATGAGACTGAGAGCTGAGAAGGAGAAAGAGGTCCTCACAAGCATTGCTCCAACCCTGGGAGCCAAACCGTCCTGTTCTGTCCCTGCTCCAGACAGACAGCCTAAAGCTGACACTGATCCTCCCCTGCTACAGCACTCTGAGGACCTCGACATCATGAGAGAACACTTCTACCAGATAAAAATAGAACTGGTACAGATCAGAGAGCAGCTGGACCAACAGCAGTCTACAACCCCTACTGTCAGTGACTTCCAGGCCAAAAAAGAACAGGACAGAGTCAACTCACAGCTGAGAGTGTTTCAACAAGAACTAGATCATCAGAGAAGACAACTAGATGACCTCAGTGAGGAGATGAAAGAACTTAAGAAGGACAGAGACAACTGCAGGACTGAATTGGCTACTCTGAGAGAAGAACTACAAGATAGGGACCGGCTCAGCCTACACGCCAGACTGAGCTCCACTAGTGCTGTAGCGGCGCGTCGATGACGTCGATGTGTGTGGCAAGCTGTACCGCCGGGAACATGCAAAAAAAATAAATAAATAATGAAGCGTCGACGCAAAAATATGACGTCGACGCAATTTTGATGTCGACGTCATATTTTTGCGTCGACGCTTCTTTATTTATTTATTTTTTTGCATGTTCCCGTACAGCTTGCCACACACACGTGGGAGACCGAAACATTGCAGAATAGAGGACGAAGACAACTAGAAGTGAATGTGCCATCCATTAAATGAATCACACACAGTAAACAAACCCTTAAGAAAAAAAACTTTGCAATTTAGACGCCAAACTGGGTGCCGGTGTGGTGAGACGTACAAGCTCGGGCAGATTCGGCTTGAAGTCGTTCATCCCGGATGCGGCGCCGCGCACGAAAAAAAAGGCGTACACACAGCCAGCCACAGTTTTCCTGGTCTTGCGCACCCAACACGTAATTTTTGCCGTGCACACATTCGCGCTCGTGCAGACGTGTCGAGTAACCAGGCTTTAATCCGTGTCAGCACGCGCTCTAATCAGTAGGTGCACGAGCTCGATTAATCTCCAGCAGTAGCAGCCTCCGATCGCACCACTAACTCCGCCTCCATTTCCCTCCTCAGCTGATATTAATATTTAAACATTCTCTATGATAAAATATGTTTGTAAAAAAAAATTTAATAACACTGTTTTGGCGGTTGTAGAGTTATAATGATGGTGTTCAAATACATAACATTAGACTAAAGTTAGCCAGCTTATATCTTGATTCAGTATGCTATTTATTTGAGATACATTGTTTTTTTATTAATTGAGCAGCAGAAAAATATTCTTTATATTAGTCGTCCAATTAGTCATTAGATTAGTCGACTAATCGATAAAATAATCGCCCAACTAATCGTTTAGTTAATAATCGTTTACCCCAGCCCTAAGCTCCACACAACCCCCTGTGCCCACCTCTCAGATGCAGACCACATCCAACCAAATTCCCAGTACACCTGCTGAAATACAACACAGCCCTTTCCTCGAGGACTCCCCCCCCCCTCTCTCACGCAGCCTGGTGCAGACTCTAAGCTCCCCCCTGTACCAGCCAGCTGCCTCCATACAAACATCCCAAGCCAAAACACAAGTTCCAGTCCTGCACCTGTCCAAGACCCTTCCTCTAACCAGCCACCAGCTAGTAGCTCCAGACCTGAAACCACCACCACAGCTCCGCATCCAGACCTGACAGCTGAGAATGAACCAACACAAACAGGCAGAAGGGCTGACATTATCCTCCTCATGGACTCAAATGGAAAATTCCTTAATGAAAAGACCTTATTCCCAAGGCACAGAACAGAGAAGATCTGGTGCCCTAATACCAGGAGAGCCCTGGAGCTGTACATGAGCTGGGCTCACCTAGCCACATCATCATTCACACAGGCACCAATGACTTAAGGACCCAGCAGGACAGACTGGCGGACTCTCTGAGGAGAGTCATTGAGCAAGCATCCACCAATTTCCCTACCAGCAAGATAGTCATATCTGCGCTGCTGCACAGGAGAGACTTCCACCCCCACACCATTCACAGGTATACCAGCCTCTCCAGGGACTGTGCCCTCAAACCCAACGTATTCTTAGCCCACCACCCGACCCTCCACCTGGACTGCCTGTATGATAACATACACCTACATAGAAATGCAGTCCCCACCCTTGCTAGGACCCTGAAGGATGTTGCTCTTGGAAGGAGCCCTACTACCACTCCAACAACACAGATCCTACGCAGACCTGGGGCCTGTTTCAGAAAGGAGGTTAAGTGAAATCTCTGAGTATGTTAACCCTGAAATGAGGGAAACTCTGGGTTTTCCGTTTCAGAAAGGGGGGTATATCAAACCCGAGAAAGCAGAGTAAGTCAAGCCCGTTTCTGAAAGAGAGGTAACTTATACTCAGAGTCAGTTACCATGGTAACTTACTCTGTGAACCTAACCTGGTCGGGAGCAGGTTTTCTTCAGTAAACCCAGAGTTTATTGCGGTCTCCTCCCCTTTTTTAAAGAGTAAGTGCTGTTTAAACACCAACACTAAAATGTATTTACATTCTTTAAGGAATATATATATATATTGTTTGTCCATGGTTTAATTGACTAAATCTGGTTTGCAGCACTTTACCAAAAAATAAAAGGATTAAAACGTTTGCTAAACTTTTATTTGATTACCACCGTTTTTGATCATATATTTCTATTAAATCATAAAAAAATAATAGAACTCAATTATTTTTCAAACATAATTTAATAAGTTATTAATTATAAAAAAATAAGATGTTAATCTTATTCATAATCAATTATTGAAGTAAGTTGATTATGTTTTATTGAACAAATGTTTAATTTATTTAACTGATGATAATAACCGTAATTTAATAATGCAGTTTATATATTTAATAATTGTTTAATACCATAAAGCGTGATATTTTCTGAGACGGTTCTCATACTGTGAAGTCCCCCACGCCACCCCTGCTGTTAAACAAGTTACTCAGCAACTTTTACTCATGTTTTAAATTAACTACTTTTTACTTAGACTGGTATTTTTACTTTTACTTAAGTAAAAATTTATCAAAGTAATAGAAGCTTAGGTTGAATGACATTCTTCCAGTTTCACCTCTGATATTATAACAGTAAGTTACTCTAAAATAGTTATGATTATGAATTATTAACAACAAATGACATTTTCAACGGTGTAGTTAGATTAATGTAACAATTACTATCTCTAGAAAGTATTGGTCTACATATTACTAAATCCTATATCAACCTCAACCACTTGATTAATACAAGGAGGAGAGACAAGAAACTGCACTTTTAATGCTTTCAAATTAACAATGTATAATTGCATGAATTATTCTTGAATTGATCAAAGTGTATAGAGGGAGAAGGTTACACCAAAAATATACCTTTTAAAAATGTATGTTAAATCCACTATTGTTTTATACTGAATTGGTCTATAGTTTATGCAGTAGCCTATTTAATGTAATTGCATCATATTTTATTTTAAATTACAGAAGAATTAAGAGTAATCCCTTTAATTAAATTACAATATTTAGATTACTTGGTAATTAATTACACCCAACACCTCTTTTTTTGTCTGGCTGTTGCCATGGTGACTCATAATATCTGTGCTCCATTGATAATGGCTTTTTATAGTTGTGGTGCACGCGCTTAACTCAGAGTCAGTCAACTCAGAGTTGATTGAACTAACTAATTTCAGCTGTTCTGTAACCGAAAACTCAGAGTTTCCCATCTCAGGGTAAGTCAACTCAGAGTTCAAGCTTAAACTCGGAGTTGGTTGAACCTCCTTATTGAAACAGGCCCCAGGAGCCGTGGAACTCTCTAATTGGTCTGCTAATTCATTAATATATAGATTGAAGAGAATTGGACTGAGATTGCATCTCTGCCTCACTCCCTGGCCCTGGGAGAAGAATGCTGTTTGTTTGTTTCCAATCTTTATGGAACATTCACTTTTTGTATACATGTTCTTAATCAAATCATATGTTTTTCCTCCAATGCCACTTTCAAGTAGTCTATAGAAGAGGCCCTCGTGCCAGATGGAATCAAAGGCTTTTTGGAAGTCAACAAAACGTCTCAGGTTACGACTGTAACCTATGTTCCCTGAGAACAGGGAACGAGACAATACGTCGAATGACGCTATGGGGAACGCCTCAGGCGTGACAGGTGTCTGAAATCAAATATCAACTCACAGTAATCAGGTTGACCGGCGACAGCCCGTGCATCATCAGCTTGAATGATGAGCGCGTCAATCTGGATGTATAAGAAGGGCGCCTTGAAACCGTGACAACATCCTATCGTCTGAAGGGACTGTTGCAGGCAGGCCCCGAGGCATGGCAACGAGACGTATTGTCTCGTTCCCTGTTCTCAGGGAACATAGGTTACAGTCGTAACCTGAGACGTTCCCTTTCGAAGGGAACTCAACAATACGTCGAATGACGCTATGGGGAACGAAATACCCACTCCGCCATGCTGAGGGGAGTGCATGCCGAAAGGCAGTGACAACTGTCAGAACCAGTAATTCCAAGAAACACTGAAACCACTCACCCTATGTTACATCGGGCTGTCAGTGACAGCACTCCCTACCGGTCATAGCCCAAGCTAATGAACCAAGAAAAACCAGAACGTAATAACGTGAGTAAATCAGGGCCAGCTCAAAGGCTTTAGGACCACAACTTCAAAATAGAAGGGGTCCCTTCTAGGGAGTGTGGCTAGGGGGCCAAAGAGACCCCCAGCCAGTCACTATTCAGGAGAACACTCCTCCTGAAATGCCCCCAGGCTGGCCTGGTGATCTGTACTAAGACACACAGTCTGGCCATAGCCTGTCCGTCCAAGACAGAGCCTCTGGAAATTGCCTAGAAAAGGCATCCAAAAACTGAAGGCCCGCGAAGCTGGCGGAAACCATCGAGTTTCGGATCACAGAGACGGGATCCTCCGGAGAGTGTGACTCAACCTCGAACCAATGGGAATCGTACACTCAATCCACGAGTTTCCACCCAGTGCTCGCTTTTGAGCACTGAGGAAGTAAGAGAGGGATCAAAAATCAGGAAGGTCAAAGAGACCTAAGACCTGATGACCCCATGTGTGGGGAGCTCCGATACATGAGGGCTCATGTCAGGAAGGCCGTACGTTGTGCGGCCTGAAACCCAACGACCACAGCATGTGGAAGCTCATCCTTCAGGAAAGCCAGAGGCTAGAAACCTGACAGACCCACAATGTTGGGCTACCTCGAAAAAGGTCTAATCAGACCTAAAACCACAGTTGTGGGAGATAGCTTGAACAAGGGAAGTGCCTGTCGTAATGTATTGCGACAAAGACACATCTACAGTGGGACCCAAAGTGAAGAACCGGAGTCTGAACCACATAAGAAGGGACCGAAGCATACCGCGCGTGACCCTCACCATATGAAATGGATTTTAAAAACTGCACAAGACATCTCGTCAGGTGACTTACCACAATAATAGGTGAAGTATGGGTTTGTGTACTTCACTCTGAATTCAGGAAGGCCTGTTGAGGCCTGTAACCTGGCGTCCACAGTGTGTGGGAGCTCATGGCCAGGAAGGCCTGGTAAGGCCTGTAACCTGGCGACCACAGTATGCGGGAGCTCGTAACCTGGCGACCACAGTATGTGGGAGCTCATAACCAGGAAGGCCTAGTGAGGCCTGTAACCTGGCGACCACATCCGGTGGGAGCTCGTACTCAGGAAGGTCAGTGAGACCCAGCCTGGTGTACCTGAAAAACCACACCAAGTGGGAGCTACTTCCAGAAGTTAGCTCTTAAGAACTCTTAAAGTGGGACCCGAGGAAAGACCGGGGTCTGAGCCACATAAGAAGGGACCGAAGCATACTGCGCGTGACCCTCACCATAAGAAATGGATTTTAAAAAGTGCACAAGACATCTCGTCGGGTGACTTACCACAATAATAGGTGAAGTATGGGTTTGTGTACTTCACTCTGAATTCAGGAAGGCCTGGTGAGGCCTGTAACCCAGCAACCACAATATGTGGGAGCTCATAACCAGGAAGGCCTGTTGAGGCCTGTAACCTGGCGACCACAGTGTGTGGGAGCTCATGACCAGGAAGGCCTGGTAAGGCCTGTAACCTGGCGACCACATTGGGTGGGAGCTCGTACTCAGGAAGGTCAGTGAGACCCAGCCTGGTGACCACAACCTGTGGGAGCTTACTCCACCAAGTGGAAGCTACTTCTTCCAGAAGTTAGCCAGAGAAGGGCGTCCCTGTAGCCAGTGACAGGACGCCACTTAAAGTGGGACCCAAGGGAAGACCGGGGTCTGAGCCACATAAGAAGGGACCGAAGCATACCACGCGTGACCCTTACCATACAAAATGGATTTTAGAAAGTACACAAGACATCCCGTCATGTGATTTACCACAATAATAGGTGAAGTAGGGGTTAGTGTACTTCACTCTGAATTCAGAAAGGCCGAACTTGAGGCCTGTAACCTGGCAGCCACAACAAGTGGGAACCCATAATCAGGAAGGCCTGACAAGGCCTAACACCCGATAGTCCCAATGCATGGGGAGCTCACATTCAGGAAGGCCGCTGAGGCCTGCAGCCTGACATGTGAAGACTCACCACTACAACTTAGCGACCACGAAAAGTGGGGGTTTCACATTCAGGAAGGCCTGGTGAAGCCTGCAACCTGACATGTGACAACTCACAACCAGGAAGGCCAATGAAGCCTGAAGCCTGGTGACCACAGAGTGGGAGCAAAGTGCTCAGGGAAGGTGGTGAGGCTGTAGTCTGGCTACCGCATCATGTGGGAGCCCACATTCAGAAAGGCTGGGTGAGGCCTGTAAACTGACTACCACAGTATGTGGGAACTCATAACCAGGAAGGCCCCTTTGAGGCCTGTAACCTAGCAAACACAATGTGTGGGAGCTCATCACCAGGAAGGCCTGGTGAGGCCTATAACCTGACCACCACAGAAAGTGGGAACTCATAACCAGGAAGGCCCCTTTGAGGCCTGTAACCTAGCAACCACAATGTGTGGGAGCTCATAACCAGGAAGGCCTGGTGAGGCCTGTAACCTGGCGACCACAATGTGTGGGAGCTCATAACCAGGAAGGCCTGGTGAGGCCTTTAACCTGGCGACCACAGTACGTGAGAGCTCGTATCCTGGTGACCACAGTATGTGGGAGCTCATAACCAGGAAGGCCTGGTGAGGCCTGTAACCTGGCGACCACAGTATGTGGGAGCTCATAACCAGGAAGGCCTGGTGAGGCCTGTAACCTGGCGACCACAGTATGTGGGAGCTCATAACCAGGAAGGCCTGGTGAGGCCTGTAACCTGGCGACCACAATGTGTGGGAGCTCATAACCAGGAAGGCCTGGTGAGGCCTTTAACCTGGCGACCACAGTATGTGGGAGCTCATAACCAGGAAGGCCTGGTGAAGCCTGTAACCCAGCGACCACAGCATGTGGGAGCTCATAACCAGGAAGGCCTGGTGAGGCCTGTAACCCGGTGACCACAATCAGTGGGAGCTCATAACCAGGAAGGCCTGGTGAGGCCTGTAACCTGGCAACCACAGTATGTGGGAGCTCCCACAGATGTCTCTCCGTGGCCACCATAGCACCGACAGAACAGCAGCTTGCTTGGTGGCCCGGAGTCCCGCAGCAGATCAGTCTGGTAGGCCTGAGGACCACAAGGGCGTGCAGAACCGCACCTGCCTGACCTGCTGCCGTGTACGCTCTGTCATTCAAGCATGAAGATGTCTTGAGCAGCTTGGATGACAGGGTCAGAGCTCTTAGTGAAGAGGACCAACCAGAGACGAGATAGTTAGCCAACGTCTCGTCCACTGGCGGCCTCGACACTTATCCGTTCTCCACGGCTCCCTCCACAGCAGCGAAACTAGCCCGCTGATGCAGATAGAGACGTGAGGAGAACGGATTCTTCCATACCCTCTCGATCCCAGCGTGGAGATCGGAAACGAATGGAAGGCTCATCCGGGCTGGTGGCTTATGGGTGGGGAGGAACCAGCCATCCAAAATACCATGAGCGGGTTCCTCCCAGACGCGCCTCCACTGCAACAGCAATCTGTCTGAGGCGCGCCCCATAATGTCAACCAGCTCAGCGTACACTGGGCAGGAGGGCTGAAATGATTCGTCTCAACCAAACTGACATCCTTTTCTATATATATATATATATATATATATATATATATATATACAGCCAACTCCTGCCCTGCCCAAAGAGAACAGTTACAGATTCACCAAAGAGAGAGAGCGCTCATTTTCTCTCTTCTTAGATGTTCAACATTAATCTGTAACTCACCCTCGTCAGCTGGTAGATCATCCGCGAGGTTAACGCCCCTCTCCCGATAATCTGCCAGCTCCATCTGAAAGCTCCACGAGCTCAACCGCCACTGAGCCTCAGCCCGAGCGGGAACCGGAACCGCGGGGTTCAGATGCCGCGCCCACTTCCCTCGAGAAGTGGGTCAGACGAGAGCAGAGAGTTCTGAAAGGAAAACTCTCAGTTCGCGCAAAAAACTCCCTCGAGAGCTTCCCGCACATGCTCTTCTTTCAGGCAGAACACGCACAGATCGTGTGAATCCTCCGGTGTCAAATATCTGGACACAAGTCGGCACACTCGCGCAAAGTGTTTCTCCACGTCTCTGCGCGCTTAATCGTTGATACTATCACACAGACAAACAGTCCCTGAAGACGAAAAGATGTTGTCACGGTTTCAAGGCGCCCTTCTTATACATCCAGATTGACGCGCTCATCATTCAAGCTGATGATGCACGGGCTGTCGCCGGTCAACCTGATTACTGTGAGTTGATATTTGATTTCAGACACCTGTCACGCCTGAGGCGTTCCCCATAGCGTCATTCGACGTATTGTTGAGTTCCCTTCGAAAGGGAACAGGTATATACCTTCCTTTTCTTAATGTTTAATTCTTGATCAATTAGAGTCTGGAGTGTAAATATATTTTAATTGGTATTTTATATGGTAGTGAAATCTGGGGACCAAAACTCAATAATGATTTTGACAAATGGGACGAAGAATCTTTCCATAGCCAGTTCTGTAAGAGCATCCTACAGGTGCAGAGAAAAACACCTAATAACCTGTGCAGAGCAGAGCTCGGCCAATACCCCCTCTTACTAAAAATACTGAAAAGCTCAATTAAATTTTACAATCACTTAAAATCAGTTAACCCCCAGACATATCATCACAAAGCCATAACATACCTGGAGCTGAAAGCAGAAGAGAGTCCCCTCAGCCTGCTGGTGCGGAGGCTGTCTGCAGGAACAGGTCCACAACAGGACAGCAACGCCAACTCAAGCAGACCAAACCAAATTATCAACAAGCAGAAAGAGAACTATATTGAATTCTGGAAAGAAACGACCAAAACACAAAGTAAATCACAATGTTATCTGACCTGACCCTAAAAAGAGAATACACAATGGCAAATTACCTGAGTACAATAAAATGTCCTAAACTAAGAAAAATGTTGACAACATACAGACTGAGTGAACACAGCCTGGCCATAAAGACAGAGCTGGCTCCCACAGACTCTGCTCCCAGTGTGACCGGGGACAGGTCGAGACAGAGCTGCACTTTTTAACATCATGCCCCAAATATAATTCACTAAGACAACAACACTTTACATACATTTCCCAAATATATCCTGAATTCGAATCCATATCAGACACACAGAAAATCCTGTATTTACTGGGAGAAAAGCCCAAATGTGAAATAATTGCTGCAAAATATATCTCAGCATGCCATGAAATGAGGACAACCAGTGGAACCTCAGATGGATATATAATTGTGCAAATTTTCAAATAATAAATATTTTGATTGTTTGCTTTTTTTAGATTATTTTATTATTATTATTATTATTAATACTATTCACTTGTATTTATTTATATGTTTGTATGTGTCTATTGCTTTGGCAATATTGTGCTATTTTACACTTTCATGCCAATAAAGCTAATTCGAATTTGAATTTTACAGTAATACTGATGACTAATCAAACACATTAGTGACCGGTTATCATAATAGTTGCAGTAAATAGCATTTCTTGAATGATGAAGCTCGATGGAGCAGAACTGCTGTGTTACAACCGAAGACAAAGATCCTTCGCCTTCATTTCCCCCACATTATATAGAAAATAGCAGTCTGACGAGTTTGGAAAAACATGAGTGAGTAAAAGATGGAAAATTTTAGTTTGTTGGTGAATGATTGCTTTGCGTCCGTGCGTGTGTGTAGTGATGTAATGTGTGGTCAGATGGTCAGTTGGTCTCCAGATGGAGGCTCACCGGAAGTGCCAGTTCCTCTCTATCCACTCTTGAGTCTGTACACACACACACACACACAAGATAATGGCTGTGTGTGTGTGTGTGTGTGTTTGACAGTGTCACCCTTTATTTCTCCTTGTCTCTGAGGTAATTGTAGATTACTTTAGCACTCCTTGAGGTCAGATCAAGGACAATTTAGCAGACAGTGTCTAAATGAGAAGAAATAGAATTCACCTGGCTGTGTGTGTGTGAGTGCGTGTGTGTTTGTGTGCGTGCGTGTTTGTGCGTTTCTTCTGACCCAGCGTGCTGCTCATCCAATGTGTGTGGACCTTGGTCAATGACTGGTGTTGTGTTGGCCTCGTCTTTTGTCAGATGGAGAATGACTCCAGTACAGCCATTGATACTCACTCACTCACTCACTCACGCACACACACTCACTCAGTCACACACACACACACACACACACACACACACACATTCACTCACTCACACACTCAGTCTCACACACACACACACACACACACACACACACACTCAGTCACTCACTTAGTCACTCACACACACACTCAGTCGATCACTCAGTCACTCGATCACACGCTAAAGGCGCTTTTCCACTGCATAGTACGGTACGGTTCGGTTCGGTACGGCTCACTTGTGGTGCTTTTCCACTGCATGGTACGGTACAGTACGGTTCGCTTCAGGAGGCTTTAAATGGTACCTGGTCTGTTGAGGTTCCAAGCGTACCGTACCGGTACTAAAATGCAGTGTTGGGGAAGCTACTCTGAAACTGTAGTTTGACAAGCTACAAGCTACTCGTAAGTTAAAGTAGTTAAACTACAGTCAAGCTACTCTTTTGGAAAAGTAGTTAGCTACACTACAAGTTACTATCAAAAAGTAGCTAGCTACATTGAAACTACTTTTGCTTTTTTGAACAACGTATTATTAATAACTGAAAAAGTGTCTGAGGACAGAAGGGGACAACAATACTTTTTGAAATCATAATTTTATTGCATTGTTTTAAACACTAAAACAATGCAATAAAATTATGATTTCAAAAACTATTGTTTTATTACACACAACACCCAAATATCTCAGATTGTTTGTCAAAAGTGCAAAATTGTAACCAATAGGCTACAACATTGCAAGAAAAAAAATATACATCCAACGTAAATTGCATGTAGAACATTTTCTCAAAAATACCGATTGAACTTGGACAAATAAGGCCATGGGTAATTGACGTTAGTTGTTTCTCCATCCTCCAAATCTGCTGTCACATCTTGCTCCATCATCATGTGTGTGTCAACACACTTCTGTACGTCAGTGAACTGTTAGCCGCAGATGTGTGATTAAACAACAGGTGGCGGTGATGGCAAAAAAATGAGTTTGTAATCTAACAAGAAGAACAATATCCTTGCATCGCGCTGATTCGCGCAGGCTCGACAAACACAATGTAGCTTTTGCTCGAGCTACACCGCTACTTGCTGCAAAAAGTAGTTAGCTACTGGAAAAGCTACACTGTTTAAAAAGCAACTGAGCTACTGCCAAGCTACTCAAAAATGTAGTTAAGTTAGTAGCTTCGCTACTTGTAGTTAACTACTCCCCAACACTGCTAAAATGTGACGTGAAACACTGCAGATCACTGATTGGTCAGACAGAATCGTCACTACTAGCGTCATTGGATTTGCGACACGAGACACGAGACACTTTTTTAGCAGTATTTTTGTTTTGCTGCCATCAGCCTCATTTTAAACACATTTTTCCGTCTAGCAGTTAAAAACAACCACATACCGAGAATCAGGAACACCATCCCCTCGATAGTCTCCATTGTTCCTGTGTTGTGGGTTTGAAAATGTGGCGCTTTTAAGATGATGTCATGGCAGAAGAGGCGCGCGCAAATAACGATCAGTCCCACACACTTTGAAGGGGTACTACTGCAGTGGAAACGCAAAGCGAACCGAACTGTTCCGCTCCGAGTCGAAGCGTACTGCGCCAAACCGTACCATACTATGCAGTGGAAAAGCGCCAAAACTCAGTCACTCGATCACTCACTCACTCACTCACAGTGAATCCTTTAGTAGAAAGATGTTGGTAATTTTTGGTCACTTTGCTTTGGGGAATATTTGTAATGGTGCAATAGAGAATTATTTGGGTTGGTGTGTTTCATGCTTGTCAGATTGTAGCGTCTCAGTTATAGTTCAGTTTTTGAGTTGTTCATATCATTCTGATGAATCAAAGCTCAAGTAATTCTGAGCGGAATCTCCCAAATGCTCCAATACAAATGAAACAAAGCCAATCTAATGTCATTGCACAAATAAATCTTAGCAGATGTATATTATAACTGACACCGTACCGTTGCATTACTCCGCAATCCCTGCAGTGAATCCCAAAGCTAAGATGTGTTGAGAATAATCAGTGATATTTGTTAAAGCAAGCATCACTTTCATGATTGATAATGATTGATGTTGTTTCAGGCTCTACTAGAACAGGTTTGAATGTTGATTATTCTCCATTGTTGCGGCTCCTCTCTTCCCAGTCTGTCAGTAATGCTCTCTTTACTTCCTGTCTCTATGAAGCCCCTCCTTTTGTTAAGGTTATTGTGCTCTGATTGGCCGAGTGCTTCGAGTGTGTTTGGGAAATGTCCCGCCAGTTTAAAGCTGTATATACGATGTTGAAAATCAGTCGAGAAAGCCTGAAATGGGAGGGAAGTTTTAAAAAACTCATTCCGCCTCTGCACACACACACACCCCTCCCCTCTGCTACCTGATTCCTCCCGGGAAACGAATTGAACAACGTCACTCAGTCAAGTTGTGATCATCATACTTTCACAACATTGCTTAGTCGCTTCAATCTAATGACATTGCTAATGACACATCATATGTAAAATTGCCTTTAGGCACTTGAACTTAGTTGCTTCATCAACAATTCAATGATCACGCCAACGCAAGATTAGCAACACATGAAATGTTCTACACTACCCACCACCATAAGTATGATATTAGTAGTATTGTGAAGGTTTTGAGTAATTGTTATAGCAGCATACAGCGCATCTTGTTTAAATTCCGATCGGCTCGAACAGAAACCCGCAAGGCATACTGAAATATAATCAAGCCCTATATATTTATATTTATATATATTTACTTTGACCCGTTATAGGCGATGCTAAACAGCTAACATTCCAATGCCGACCGGCAGCATTAGCAAGTTGTCAGACTGATAAAAAGCTATTTATGTAACACGTCACGTGACTCACGCCATATAAGAGTATAAATAAATGTTTAACGTTACCTGCTCAACAAAAAGTCAGCAGTGTCAGCATCGGTATTCAGTCCCAGATCTCGCTGAAGCTTCCTCCATCGGTCAATGGTGGACCCTATATTTATTCTCCTCAAATTTCGGCATTCTTCACATTTTCTTGTAGGGGCAAGCAGGGGACGCTTGCTGTTGTCTTTTTCGTTTTTATCCATTGCTGATATGCTACTTAGCTAGCTACCATATGCGGTCAGCTGCTAACGCGCGCGATTCTCATGACGCAGAAGGGGGGCGCGGTCGGGCGTGGTGGGGACGCGAGCGCCAGGCGGAGTTTCAAGTGTAGCTGGTGATTGGATGAGAGCAGTTGACCAATGTAGCTTTGCGGCCGCAAAGCTTTCATTGGTCAACTTTTATGCGGCTGTACAGCCAATAGAGTGAATGGATTTTTTTCGTTCTTTTTTCTATTCATATTGTTAGGATTGTACTATATAACCATAACCAGCATCTAAACGAGGATATTAATAATGAACAATCTTTGAAATCGTATACCCTAGCTTTAACACACTACTAACTAACTCAACCAGGCCCCGCCCCTTTATTCTTTGCATGGATTATCATCATGAGGAATATTGTGACGTGTACCCGGAGAAACTCAAGACTACAATGGAGGCGTTTCAGGAGATCAGAAACACTGACACTGATATAGAGAAGAACTGGAGCTTCTTCATCCTCAAACAGCAATACACACACTGAACTCAGATGAAGTGAATAATGCCTCGTATTTTGCAGCTTGAAAATCCCAACTTTTTTTTTCCCCCCGCCCTTGCGTCCTAGAAACTAATGAGCAACTCGCTCTTAACCACCCAGATCAACCAAACCAGTAGCAGCTGCTCAGCAATGTTTTGTAAACCACTGCGAACATCTTGGCAAATGCATAGAAATTATTTTTAACAACACACTAGCGGCGTCTTTAGCTCAGAGACTTGTTCTTCAGAAGTTCTTGTGTCATTATGTAACTTCACTTAGTGATGTGCTGACAGTACGTACATGTGCCTTTAGCTTTATTGACACGGTGTCTGGTCGTACGTGCCGCTTCGCTCTGTTAGCCGGCGAGAGAGTGCAGATGTGATGAAAAATTCAGAGCTGTTCTGTGGGCTGTGCAAGCTTGAGCAGAGCATACTGTTAAACAGAGCAGAGCAGCAAGATTAATCAGTAAAAGATGCTGATCGCGATTCAAACAATCGCTCTGTCTATTAAACATTTCAAGGATGATCACAGCGACTCGGATCTGTGTTCTGACCCAGAGAGATCAGATGTCATGAAACGACTTCACAAACAGTCTTTTCAATCACATACTATCATTATTTCTGTCTTATCAATCATTCAAATCATCACAGTAAACTCTGATATCCAGGTAGTGATCAAAATAGAATAAATCACCTTTTGAAAGTAACTTGATGCTTCAAATTAAGATTGTATCAGTTGCATTGTTACACCAGCAGGTGGCGACAAGTGACTGTTAAAAAAAAAAGTAAAATTAATGATTCAATGACATTCAAAAATATTGATTCTTCCAGTGATGAAACAAGTGAAGTCTTTATGAGTGAGTCGTTGAATTATTCACTCAACCTGATTAATAATAAAAAAAAAAAAAAGAAAATGAATATTTGTTAAATAGACTCCGCAATTCTCATTTTTCCTGAGGCCAGCATATTTCATATTTCAACGGGGGGGAGCGTCAGATATTTAAAACGTTGACTTCCACACTGAGAGCTTGCGGTTGTTTCTCTGGACACAAAGAGCTGAAAAATGTTCAATTCTGTTCATCACTGTCATCCAATCCCAGTGGAGTAGGGGCGGGACTAACACCACCCCAACCAATCGCCACATTCTGCTTGTGCAACAGACGACAACAAGCACAACAACGGAACCAAAGCATTTAAAACAAGAGCCAAAGCAAACACTTCACACATTGTATCGACATTTTCATAATAAGAAACAACTCTGAAATCCGAGACTAGTAACACTTCCGCTGATATTGTGTCTCCGAGGCTGAAAGATGGACCGTCTCATTTCTTCATGGTGATTTCTGAATCGGACAGGAGTATGTGAAGACTCTGCTTAGTGCCACGCCACTTTTTGACATTCCAAACTTGTCTGAGCTGTCGTGTTCAGACGCCTCCATCTGCGGGCCGGCTGCTCGAAACTAGCAGCGCCGCATTTGCATTTTAATTTGCATTCAATCACGGCTGTGAGTGTGTGTGTTTATGTGCGTCTTTGCATTTTATGGGGTCTTCTGAAAATTGCCTGGTGTTTTTCTGTTTTCCTCCTTTTTATTACAGAAGCTCTACGAACCTTAAATTTCAATCTGTCCATTCAGGGTGAATGTAGATGAGACCCTACTATCTTTTGTCTGTATTTTTCTTTCTCTTTCCATACACAGATTTCATTAGCAATGACATCTTGGACAGCAGTTCAGCAGAATTTATTATTTGATTTTTAACACCCACTCACACTAACAAATGTAACATATTTTCCTTGATTACTAACACACAAAATATGATTCTGTTGGCCTGGAATCTAAAACCTTTTACTCAAAACAGACGCAGTGTATATGAAGCACACATTTAGATTTGTATACATTTATTTATATACGTGCATAAATTTAGTAATAATTTGAATTGGCATTTTTTTTTTTTTTTTTAGTAATCTAGTTAAGAAAACCAAACCATAGTCAGAAGTTATTTTTGAGCTGTAATGATTTTTAAATGAGAACTCATACCCCTTACCAATCAGGCCAGTCTGTTTTAACGGGGCCAGAAGAGAAGTTGGTCTCTTTAATATACTGAAAGAAAGGAGCTCACAACTTATTTGAACACTTCTTGAGAAAATCTTATCTTTTTTAACTAAAATACACATTTTTCTACTTCGTTTACTCGCTACATAATTTTTTGTCCAAGACGAGAGTAATACATCATTCTAAACTGTAAAGGACTTTTATTTGTGTACACTCACGATAACAACAAAAATGTGCTTTTATAAACTAAAGATACATTTTTATAAACTAAAGAACAGGATGAGCTTTCTTCCGTCTCAGTCTCTGTGACATTGAACCATAACTCATAAGCCATTTCCTCTCAGACATGAGAAACATACCTTGAAATGTACTTTTAAATGAACCAATTCAAACAGAAAGCAAATACTCTCTGCTTGTTTAATCCGTATGTAAGATGGGTTTCTATCTATAGGCGTGTTCACTATACTGCGAGATCTGTGCAGCCGACACTGACTCAGAAAACACTAGTTTATTAAATAATTCAAATCTCTCCTTGCTATTTTTTCACAACACATTCTTAATCGTTACTTTTGCCAGTGATTTGCTGCAAGCTTCGGGTGCATTTGAGCACGGAATAGGCATAAATATTTAGCCCCACGCATATTTAAGTAGTAGTCAACTAAGGCCTTTAACAAAAGACTAGAGAAATCTTTAGTTGGGATTAGCACTAATATTCCCTCTTTCCAGTCTGTAGTATCACATGTACTGCGTGTAATCCTGACTCTATTCTCTTTATTCCGCTCATAAGGCTGTAGTCGTGGAATAAGGAGAGCGCTGGGCTTCAGACTCGCTGGATGATTGGCAGAGGAGAAATGGAGAGAGAGACTCTCTCCCTGAGCTGTGATTAAAGTCCCTGAGATCTGTCCATTAGTGCACGGGCTTCTTCAGAGAATGTGTGGGCTGCTGGATATTGGGGTGCCACAGGAACCAGGGTTAAGACCTTTTCCTTTTCACTTTATGTGATGCCTGTCACATTTTTCATTTCAGCCTCCTAAATGGTCTCGACTTCCTCTTTCCCTCCAACCTGAGATTTTAAATGTGAGCAATCTTTCCATTCCTCCACACTAAATAAGAAGGAATTGACCCTCACTGTGGCTAAATTACTCATCAAAAGCACAATCTTTTAACAGCGCTGAGTGTTGAATGGGACTGTTAGATCATATTTCCCATGCCATCGTTGATTAACGTTTCCTTTGAGGTAAACAAGTTTGGCAGATCATTTCCTCACCACTAGAAAATACGTTTGTTGGGAAACCATTTATGGTCCATTACTTGTGGAAAGCTCCTTCGTTAGGTCTAGTGATGAACCGCATGTTCTGGACTCGTTCCTCGTGAGCCTCAGGTGCTTTTGATTGGAAGCACTCGCTTCGATGAGCTTGAAATTGATGCGAGGTCTTCCAGTGATGACCTTTTCTTTGTCAAAGGCAACAGTCAATACTACACATCTGGGAAGTCAATGAACTTTGACCTGGTTGAGGCTAAAAATCAAACAAGCATTTTGATTGCAATCTTGGTTAAATGATTAGAATGGAGATTTATCAACACTAACATGCAAGTGTCCCGAAGGCTGCGGCTGTAATCGCATACTCTTACTTCCAATAAACAGCCTACTTTGTGTTTTGCGTATGTTCTAAACAGTATGAATGCATGTAGTATGGATGCACATCATCATGTTGTCATTATCGTGACCTATTGGCGTAAGTAGCATCACTTCAATGGCATTCGTAACTCTTAGATATGCACTTCAAAATCTCACTGGACGTAATCTTTATGCCCACTGTTTTATAAATACTGTGAAAGTGGACCTGCTACTCTTTTTTTTTTCCCCCACATATAATATAGCTGGATCAACAGGCCTGTGGAAAGAGGCAATGAGGACCGTTTGGTTCAATCCCGAAGGAAGCCATTCTGCACATGATTTGCATAATTACCCCCCCCCCACCCTTTCAAACAAAGATTTTGTGAATTAATAATATGCTTCACAGATAAGAAAATAAGCAATCATGGAATAAATGAATCGAGACCATGTGAGACGGGTGAGCGATGCGATCTGACAGTTGTACAAATGATAATTAAAAGCCTGACTTAGACGGGCATCTATCCTGGATTTACATAGTTACTCATAGGCAGAACAAAGCTGTCATTGTCACCAGGTTTGTACTAATGTAGTAAGACAGTGATTTTAAAAGACCAAATTCAACAGTTTATTGATGCAGTTTATTGATCTCTTTAAGTACAAGTGGCAGTACTATATGCCGTATTTTCTGCACTATAAGGCGCACTTTCAATGAATGAACTATTTATGAATATTTTTCAAATTTTTGACTGGGTTTGCATTATGCATCCACTAGATGTGCTAATGGGAATGTAGCGAGTGCGTGGCGCCGGAGTTGAGGCGTTTATTTAGTAAGCGTGAGCGAGCTGGGGCGGACCTATGGGGCGGACACGTAACTTGCATTCGCAGCCTGACTCATGTGAGTATTCCATGTGCAACGGGTCGCTGACAGCAACAGCTGGCTGTTTTGAATGAGACGACCCGGTTACTGTGAACGGGGAGCGCTTTATGAACATTCTGTGACGCGTGAGCAGCACCGGGGACAGTGTGTCTGTTCGTGTGTCTGTTAAGAGTGAGCGCTCGTGAGCGGGCATGTGATTTAAGCCTGTTTTATGCTTCTGCGTCAAATCGACGGCGTACCCCCGCAGACCCCAATCCGTCGACGCGAACCCCTCTGCGACCCCTCCGCCGTAGCACGACGTGCACCTCCAAAAATTTGTAACTACGCGTCGAGGCGACGCAGACAGCAAGGGCTTTGATTGGTCAGATTATACATAATTTCAGGAGTGTAGCTTTTCCGATTTCCCCCTCCCGCTATTAGCGCTATTTTTAACATTTGCACCCTCGTTCTGATAATTATAATACTCTTATAAAGAAAGTAAATAAAGAATTAATCTAAAAATAAACTGTTTTTTTATTTCATTGTTAATATATGTCTATATTCTTTTCTTTCTTTTTTGCTCGCAATAAACTTCAATCAATCAATAAATCAACGATTGTTTTGAAACACAGTTTGTTGTTTATTTTCAATACAATGTTTACGGTTACATCATTGATAATACAGTACTAACCAAGTCTGCCACGGGACACATTATCCTGCATAGCACAGTTCCATGTGGAGACTGAAAAAATCCTTCAAGTCATTCCGAACAGGTATCGTTATGGCAGCTCGGGTGGAACCTTTATTTTACTGTCTATGGGTGGAACGGGCCCTGGACATCCGTGTTGATTCTGTGGGGATAAAGTTTGTGTCGTCTTGTAATTCAACGTCGATTAGCTCCAGCTGGCAGCTGCAAAAACAACGTTCTCTCTCTTTCGCTCGCAGTGCACGGAACCAAAGAGGTTCGCGAAACCCCCCTAGCGTTCTGGCGGCGAAATGCACCGCGATGCACCACAACCTCACGCAGAAGTATAAAACGGCCACGACGCCGTAGCAGTGACGACGTAGCTACGCCGTGGAGTTGACGCAGAAGCATAATGAGGCCTTTACACACACAACCTGATTTATACGAGGTTGAACTGGCCGTGTGACAAAGCGGGCATAGATGGACACGAGCGCGAGCAATTGATCCATATATAAAACGCTCCGGATTATAATCTGAAATCTTATAATCTGTATAATCTGCACTGTCGTTTTTTGAGAAATTTAATGGCTTTTAAGTGTGCCTTATAGTGCGGAAAATACGGGTACTACTGTCGCTTTTAGACCAGCGCGCGATGTGTTTAATAGCCTATAGACTCATATTACACCAGATTTTCTCTCAAATGTTTGCTTTCACTTTAGACAGCCAATTCTGTTTATGTAAACATTGTGTGTATTTAACAGTATTAGCATAATAAGACTCGAAAGATAACTTAGTCCAGTATTCAGGCGCTGTTTGACAGGCTTCTAGTGCCTGTGAGCGTCGGGGGTATGCCGCGCGCTCAGGAAAGCGCACGTTAGAACAGCGCGTGAATTAATGTTTAACCCGCAAGGCTTATGCAAATAATGAACTTTTGTGAATTGCAGTGTCCCGTACCTATTCCTTAACGTGTGATGTGTAGGCTACGTCGCGTTGTACAGTTGAGACAGAGGCACCAGAACTGAACTGAAAGAGTCCACTGTAACACGATACTCCAATATTTCTTCAAAAGCAGATCGTGGGGACATTTACTATTCGTGATACCGCACACCCCTAGAATAAACCATTTAACGACTAGTCGACTAGCCGTCGACTGTTATGCAAAACTAGTCGACTAGCAAAAATCAGTAGTTGTGAAACCCCTAATATATATATATATATATATATATGAAGAGTTCAGATGCAAAAGCCTCTAAGTGCCATTTGAAATTTTCTTCTAAAATTATCATTTTTATCAAGCTTGTATATTTAAGTTCAGTAATTTCACTTAAATGGCAATGAAGATTACCTATTAATTGTTATTTAAGTGAAATTACTGAACTTAAATACACAAGCTTGATAAAAATGGTCATTCTAGAACAAAATTTCAAATGGCATTTAGAGGCTTTTGCATCTGAACTCTTCATATATATATATATATATATATATATTAGGTAAGGGTTTTAGCAGTTTCTCGTTAAGCAATTTTCCATATAAAACCTTTATGGAGAAATCATGTTGCTTTCATGCTGTGTGTTCACCGGCTCATCTGTGTATAGTTTGTTTTATCAACAAGGTGTGTACTGAAATGTGTTCTTTCGCTCTTTTAGTTCATTAAGACTATGTTTTAATATCGCTATTTTAGTACATTAAAGCACCTCAAGTGTTTTTCAGGTTAAAATGTCCTCCTATTTTCAGATCAGAGCTTATAATCCGGTTCTCAGTGTCTTAGACTTTTCCTGTCATTTGGATTGTTTCTTTTTAAACTATTTTTAATTTCTATAGTTTTAATCTTTGCAAAAGAAAAAAATACTTTATAAAAGTATCCGTGGCATTTATATATATATATATATTTTTAAATTAATTTACTTGACCTTTCCAGTTCCAGAAATCACACTTTTAAAATGAAGCCAGCTATATCCACGAGGGGTGAATGACATTCTTGATTTTTAGTAGTTTTATCTGATTTTCATGTAATTTGAGGTCGTCTTGAGGTTGTAGACGATATATCTCGCTGTCATCAGTCTGCAATGAACACAAGGGTTCTGTCCTCCATCTTTCCTCAGTTTAACAGGCACAGTCCTGTTATTCTAACGTATCGACTCGCCCGGCCGTATTCTTCCACGAGCGCTGTTGTTCTGCCTATTGATTGATCAGCTGTCGAGAATATGGATTTCTGCGGCTCGTGTTGTGCCGTGTTGATGGATGACCGTTCTCTCTCGACCCCAGACCTCTCTGTCTCTCTCTATCTTTCTCTCTCACACACACCTTTTGACTTGCTTTCATTCATCAATTGGATGGAGATCAATGTCTGTAGTAATTATGGGAGGACAGTTGGAGGAAGAGAGCCAGACTGAGATGTGATATGATATGATATGAGGGGTTGGATGGATTTGATTTTGAAAGAGTTTGGTCAACTTTCTTTTCTTTTCTTTTTCTATTTTACACACATTTTTCGTGTCTATCACAAGTTTTATTTTATTTTATTATATTTTTTAAATTTTAATTAATTCCTGTGACTTAAAGCTGAAATAACTCTGGTATCTTTACAGAATAAGAAGTTAAAAAGTAATGTAAAAGAATTTTGATGAATTTATTGAATAAAAGTATTAATTTATTTTCTAGCAGTTAAAAATACTTTTTCAAATACTTTTGATCAAATAAATGCTTGGTGAGCAAAAGAGACTTCTTTAAATTAAAAAAAGCATTACATATAAAGTTAGTGTTCAAACTTTTGAACACTAACTTTGTCCAAATAAGGCTGTTATGTGATTTATATTTCTTTATGTTATTCTGTCCTCAAACTGCAGGGACATGCCAGGGATATTTTTCCATTGATGTGTTCATAGTGTTGACAACATGTTTGGTTTTTGCTCCAATCTTTTATGACAAGCAGTTATATCTGTGTATGTGTATGTCAGCGGGGACAATAATGTGTGTGTGTGTGTGTGTGTGTGTCATCGCATTCATCATCGGTTTGATGACATCAAGCGTTCCGGACACTAGCGCACTGTAAACACCATGGATGAGTGTGTGAATGTATGTCAGAGAGAGAGAGAGAGAGAGAGAAAGGGAGAGGGAAAGTTCAGTCAACGGCGGGCTCGGTGTGTGTTCTGGAGGAGGTGGAGGAGATCTGAGGGCAGGGAAGTGTGTGGTTTGAGCATGAGTGAAAGAGACGGGTGGGAGTGAACGTTCCTCCTCCTGTCAGGGAGCTGATGTGCTAATGTGCTGAAAATCACACACTAATAAGATCTAAACTGGATTCCTAAATTGAGAGAGAGAGAGAGAGATAAAGTCTCTTCCTCTCTCTCTTCCACTTACGTAACCACTCTTCCACTTTTTTTGACTCTGTTGCTTATTAACAAGGACAGAGAGAGAGAGAGAGAGAGAGAGAGCTGTTCTCTTACACTGGCCTCCTTTAATACACTGTTTCTGTTAATGCACCAAGAAGATCCTTCTTGTTTAAAGAACTGTATCAAATGCTTTCAATAGCAATTAAAATGTTTCATTAATAATAATGATATTCATGTTTGTCAGATGTAAATCTGCATGTAAAGGTTTCTGTTCTTATGTTCAGCATTTTAAACTAGTTCTAAAGTCCTTAATGTTTGTGAAAGTCTATTCTGCTCATCAAAGCTGCTTTTATTTAATCATAAATGCAGTAAAACAGTAAAATATTACTCCAGTGTAAATCATCTGTTTTCTATGTGAATATATTGTAAAGTTTAATTTATTCCTGTGATCAAAGCTGAATTAGTAATTATTACTCCAGTCTTGTCACATGATCCTTCACAAATCACTCTAATATGAGGATCTGATGGTCAAGAACAAGACACAATGTTGTTTTGAACATTGATCTCTTATTGTTTGATCTTTATTAATAGCCTTGAATCAGATTTGACTTGTTCCCCCATAACCTCGGTTACGCCGTCTCAGGTAAAGCGTTTTTACTGAAACTCCACTGAATTAAACCCTCCTGACAATTAAAGGGACCCGACCCACACGGGTCGAAACACACCGGAAGAGAGCGTCCGGTTGTCTGCATAAGTAGCAGTTCTGGTCTGAATTTGCTCAACTTGGCCAGAGGTAATGGACAGACCAACAACGATACGGCTTCAATTATTGAAGTGTGTATGAAACACTTTGTGTCTCGCTCAAAGCAGAGCTGCAGTTTACATGGAGAATTGAGACACAGCAATCAGCAGCAAGGTTAAGTGGGACAGGAGCTCGAGAAACAAGGGTGTGTGTGTGTGACAGGAGCTTGGAAAACAAAGCTGTGTGTTTGTGGCAGGAGCTCGAGAAACAAAGGTGTGTGTGTGTGTGTGGGACAGGAGCTTGAGAAACAAAGGTGTTTGGGTACCTACTTAACTATATTTTGGGAAAAAATTTGTACCCAGAAGTGACCAAAACCTGACAAATTTCCAAAATTTCCTCCCTTTATGGACGTCCTCATTTGTAAATTTTACAAGCTTTTTAACAGCAGCAACTTTAGTATACACTATTGGAGCTGGAATTAACGCTACTGCTGGCACCAGACTTTCCAAAACCTCCCTTTATGGACCTCTTCATTCGTAAATCTAGTATGAAAATATATTAATTCGAATGTTTTTTTGAAAATGTAAAAATGCAGAAAGTTGTGTGTGATAGTTCAGTTTAGTGTGTGATGGGTTGGATTAATGGACGGATTACTGTGTGTGTGATGTGTAGGTTTTTGTTTTACAGTATAAAAACAATTTATTCTTCTATGGAATGTCCCCATTTAGATAGCTAAGCACTTGTGTGTGTGTGTGTGATCAAATGCCTAACAACCACCCAAAACAGCGCAGCCAACCTTTCAAAATTTCATTAGAAGTTGTAAAATTGGATTTGTTCAATATCTGAATGCATTTTCCGCACAAACGTCTGATTTGTCCTGTAGAATGGTTCTGTCACTCTGATTCTGCGTTAATCCGAGCTGTCTGTCGTGTCTTTGGCTTCTAATCATGTTGACTCGGCTCACTCCTCATATGTGTGTGTTATGTAAGACGGCTCTCCGGGAGTCACATGACCCTGCCCTTATATCAGCGACGGCTGTCTTCATTTCTGACGTGTGTTTCAAAATGAGGAAACATGTATGTGTGATGAACCTAGGCCAGTGTAGACGTGCTGAGCAATGAAGAAAACTATGAGTGGATTTAATACACTTTTCCTCCTCCTCCATGTCAGAACTCCCGCATTTAACGTTACTTGCTTAATTCTGAATCATCTTTACAGGACATGAGGCAAAGCAGCTTTCAAAGCTGAATATGTCGGTCTTAAGTAATTCCATGGCCGTTTAATGATCCACGTCTCCGTCAGCACATCTCAGCTGAACTCACACTCGCGTCTCCATCAGCACATCACGACTGAACACACACTCGCGTCTCCGTCAGCACATCGCGACTAGGGCGATCTGGCGATACGATACATGGGTCACGATTCAATATATTGCAATATATTTCGATACTGTCCATAAGGCGATATATTGGGATTATTTTTTTTAAGTAGGACTATAATTTTAGAAAAAGTCATATTTAAAAAAAAAAAAAAAAAAGACATGATGTGAATTAAAGTCAAACAAGTTTACTTTAGGTAAACAATTCAATACTTAGAAAATCAAACTACAAGTTTGGGATTGTGGTTCACAGGTTCATTACAAAAGCTCTGATTAAATGTGTTTTTAGAAGTTGGTCATAAACTTGATAGACTTAGGTGGTCGCACACCGGACGAGAAGCACAGCACCAAGCCACGTCTAGGAAAACTCCAGGTATTGCACACCAGACACGCACTTTCTCATCAGTGTATGGGCAGCAATATTGTTATGTTTAATGACATGAAATGAAGATAATGTCTGTTTGATGTTATTATTGTACTGTAAATGCAATCGTTGCTGAGTCTGCAGTCTGAAAACTTTACCTCAGAGCATCCGTTCCCTGAATGAATTGAGAATCTCAGCTGAAAAATCCAAATAAAATCAGCAATTGTAATTCAATCAGCTGATTTCTGTAAAGGAATGCAAAACTAAATGTATATTGCAGCAAAACTATGTAAATGGCGCTCTGTGGAGCAGCAGGATTTTGAACATTGTCCTGAGCTGTTGCTGGGCGGCGTGGACAGACGCCGAATGTCGTCGCCGGTGTCTGTACACTCATAGAGAATAATGAGTTCGAATTTTAAAGATGTGGCACGGAGCTTCTCGTCTGGTGTGCAACACCCTTATAGACTCTCCGCCGAAACCCCCGCTTCACTGTTGCTTACGCGACGGTCCGAACGTAATAGAGCGGGAGCCGGTCTTTACACAGGGTTCAGCTATAGCTATGTTGTTTCTAGCAAAACGTTAGGCTAGTGGTGCGTCTATGCATAGCCACAAAAATAAAAGAAAATCGATATTGTGTTTCTGAAAATCACTACAGTATTGCAAAATAAATATTGCGATACTCAAGTGTATCGTTTTTTTTTTCTTACACCCCTAATCGCGACTGAACACACACTCCCGTCTCCATCAGCACATCACGACTGAACACACACTCGCGTCACATCTTCACAGACTCGTTATGAGCAATAATACAAATTTTATCGGCTTTAATATCGGCCAATGTTTTTTACCTGGCTGATAATGATATCATCAGTCATGGACATATATCAGCCGATACCGATATGGTGGCCGATGTATCCCGATGCATCCCTACCATTTAAAAAAAAAAATATGAGTGATTAATATTTTTTAATCGGTTGAGTGAATGATTCAATGACAATTTTATTACTGGATGAATAAGTGTTTTTAACAGATTTCATGAATGAATAGGTATGTTTGATGTAAAGCGGCACTGAAGAGTGTGTGTATGCTGAGAGCTGGCTGCGTTTGAATTGCTCTTGCAGTCTTTTTTTTCATACATGGATCGTTCTGAGTAGTGCCGCTTCACATCAAACACACCCAGTGATTCAAAGACAAACACATTTAAGTCGCATGTTGCCACCTACTGGTGTAACAATGAAATTTATGCAATTACTTGAAGCGTCAAGTTTGTTTCATAATGTGATTTACTTTATTTTAATCACTATCCTAAACATCAGTGTTTATATACAAACCCAATTCCATAAAAGTTGGGACACTGTACAAATTGTGAATAAAAACAGAATGCAATGATGTGGAAGTTTCAAATTTCAATATTATATTTAGAATACAACATAGATGACATATCAAATGTTTAAACTGAGAAAATGCATAATTTTAAGGGGAAAATAAGTTGATTTTAAATTTCATGGCATCAACACATCTCAAAAAAGTTGGGACAAGGCCATTTTTACCACTGTGTGGCATCCCCTCTTCTTTTAATAACAGTCTGCAAACGTCTGGGGACTGAGGAGACAAGTTGCTCAAGTTTAGGAATAGGAATGTTGTCCCATTCTTGTCTAATAAAGGCTTCTAGCTGCTCAACTGTCTTAGGTCTTCTTTGTTGCATCTTCCTCTTTATGATGCGCCAAATGTTTTCTATGGGTGAAAGATCTGGACTGCAGGCTGGCCATTTCAGTACCCGGATCCTTCTTCTACGCAGCCATGATGTAATTGATGCAATGTGGTTTGGCATTGTCTTGTTGGAAAATACAAGGTCTTCCCTGAAAGAGACGATGTCTGGAAGGGAGCATATGTTGTTCTAGAACTTGGATATACCTTTCAGCATTGATGGTGCCTTTCCAGATGTGTAAGCTGCCCATGCCACACGCACTCATGCAACCCCATACCATCAGAGATGCAGGCTTCTGAACTGAGCGCTGATAACAACTTGGGTTGTCCTTGTCCTCTTTAGTCCGGATGACATGGCGTCCCAGTTTTCCAAAAAGAACTTCAAATTTTGATTCGTCTGACCACAGAACAGTTTTCCACTTTGCTAGAGTCCACTTTAAATGAGCCTTGGCCCAGAGAAAACGCCTGCGCTTCGGGTTCCCGTTTAGATATGGCTTCTTTTTTGACCTATAGAGCTTTAGCCGGCAACGGTGAATGGCACGGTGGATTGTGTTCACTGACAATGTTTTCTGGAAGTATTCTTGAGCCCATGTTGCGATTTCCATTACAGTAGCATTCCTGTGTGTGATGCAGTGCCGTCTAAGGGCCCGAAGATCACGGGCATTCAGTATGGTTTTCCGGCCTTGACCCTTATGCACAGAGATTGTTCCAGATTCTCTGAATCTTTGGATGATATTATGCACTGTTGATGATGATAACTTCAAACTCTTTGCAATTTTTCTCTGAGAAACTCCTTTCTGATATTGCTCCGCTATTTTTTGCCTCAGCATTGGGGGAATTGGTGCTCCTCTGCCTATCTTGACTGTTCTAAGAGACATCGCCACTCTGAGAGGCTCTTTTTATACCCATTCATGTTGCCAATTGACCTAATAAGTTGCAAATTGGTCCTCCAGCTGTTCCTTATATGTACATTTAACTTTTCTGGCCTCTTATTGCTACCTGTCCCAACTTTTTTGGAATTTGTAGCTCTCATGAAATCCAAAAGGAGCCAATATTTGGCATGGCAATTCAAAATGTCTCACTTTCAACATTTGATATGTCATCTATGTTGTATTCTAAATATAATATTGAAATTTGAAACTTCCACATCATTGCATTCTGTTTTTATTCACAATTTGTACAGTGTCCCAACTTTTATGGACTAAACTTGTGATGATCTGTGATAATTTGAATGATTGTAAGACAGAAATAATTATACTGTGTGTTTGAGTCAAGATCGCAGTCTTTTGGCGATTAATGGTGCCGGTCTAATTTGCACCAGACTCTCTCAATCTCACTGACCTAACACAGAAAATCTCTTGCATCTGAATGGCAAATCTCATCCGAATGGCTGACGTGGTTCGTCTCAATCCTCTTAATGAATGCAACTTCTCATTTGTGTGTGTGCCTCTGAGTCTGGCGCTGGCAAGATAGTGTAAGAGCCAAGCAATCAGGTTTTGCAAAGGATGTCGTGTGGCATCGGCTCGGAGGGGGTCTTGTTTGTAAAAGCGTGCCGTTCACCACCGTGACCCATTTATTTCCAAACAACGCCAAGCTGATCAGAAAGAAGAGCGAGAATGACTGAGAAGTGCTGGTGAATACGCCTCCCCTGTGCCGAAATCCAGGCACACAGTTGTTATTAGGATTCAGCGGCTGGTGTGTGTGTGTGTGTGTGTGTGTGTGTGAGAGAGCATTTTCATACAAGCCTAGAGAAAAGCAAGCGCTCTTTACACCCCAATGGCGGAGCTGAAAGTTTAATGAGGTCATAAAGGTCTGTATGGGGCTTCAACTTAATGCGCTTTGCCATTCGGTTGGCTTTAACGCTACAAGCGAGTGTTTGCATGAACCAAGCCTTTGTGTGTGCCTATTAGAGGGATAATGTTTGGCCGATGAGTGTCCCGCAGGTCTCTGGACTCTGACTGGTCCGTTCTGTGCTTTATGTATATATGCAGATAAGCTTCATGGAAGAGAGTTTAACAACATGTGGCTAATCCCCTCTATTGAATTGTACGGTTCTCATATAATTCTTTCACTGGGATTTACGTGTGTGTGTGTGTGTGTTGGGTTTGACAAGGGAGATCAGTGCACATCCTTCAGTCAGTCTTAGACGTCTTCTTTGTTTGTGGGTAAATTGTTTGTTTTTTTGCTCCCAGGTTCTGCTAATATCTAGAGGGAAGCATAGTGCTTAATGTAATGAAGGTTATTTGGTTTGAGTACATTTGCTTAAAAAGTGACAGAATTTTTGCTTAAAAAGTGACAGACGTCAGAACGTTATTTCTCATTTTGTCTCAAATGTTTAGAATAGTTCATGCATAAATGAAAAATGTCATTCCAAACCTGTATGATTTTCTTTCATCTGTTGAATATAAAATGAAATGTTTAGCAGAATGTCCCAGCAGCTCTTCTTTAGATAGTGAGTGTAAATTGGGAATACGACTGTCAAGAAGGATTCTCCTTCAACAACCACTTAAAGTCCCCCTGTGGTGAAGATCAAGCTTTTAATGTTGTTATGTGTGTATGTGGTGTTTTTAATACGCTTTAACGCACACCATGTTCATAAGTTGACAGAATTGCTGAGTATTTCCTCCTTAAAACTGCAGTGAAAAACATGGTGTGAAATCGCTGGTGTTTCTGAAGTCACAAACGTCCTTTTAACCAATCAGATCAACGTGTGATCGTCAACCAGTGGATCTCGTGAGTGAGTGAGTGGAGGCGGGGCTCATTTACATATTCAGGCAAGGGTGTCGAGTTAAGATATTTCAAGGCATGAAGAAATATTTTTCAAGGTAAAAACGCTTAAATATATCATTTTGATGATTTAAAAGATGAGTTTTAGGGGATAAAATGATCCACTACAGCGGACTTTAAAAGAACCAAAGCTATCGCTATACTCCATGACTTGGAATGCACTTCTTGAGTTTATGACACTTATGCTGCATTTGTGTTTTTTTAAAGGTTAACAGTTACATTCTATGTTACTTTAAATTGCATGGAATAGAGTGACTTGTCGTGAGTATTCTTCCGTATCATGACGTACTGAGGGAAGCTTGCGATTGTTGGAAAAGAAAAAATGTAGGCGGGACTTAGTGCTGGGTGGTTTGACCAAAAATTGATGTCACATTTTTTTCAGAATTAAAGGAGTAGTTCGCTTTTAAAATAAAACTTTTGCTGATAATTTACTCACAAATCTTTTTCCGAGTCAAATGGCTCGGAAAAAGATTTGTTCATTTTGATGAACAAGTTCGAATAGGAGAGTCACAAACGCACATCACAGAACAGAGCAGAGCAAGGTGAGCATTTAAGCTTATAAAACTTAAACTTTGTTATTTATTTTTTAAATGACCGATCGTTTCGCTTGTGAGTAAATTATCAGTAAAAGTTTTTTTTAAAAGTGAACTACTCCTTTAAGCCAATTTTCCGGTTTATGACGGTTTTTTTCCATGCATAATCAGGTGTTCAAAGCATTTTCTACTGGTTGAAAGAAGAATTACTGCAATAAATTGACTTAGGATGGTCTATTTTATTGTCCTTAGTTAATATTGTAGAATAGAATAGCACCCAGTATAACCTAAAATTGTTATTTCTTAACATTCTAATAACATTCTTATAACCAAGCAAGAACGTTAATACAATGTCTTAAAAACAGGATGTTTTAAATGTTCCTAGAACATTCAGAAATAACAGTTTTATAACTTAATGGGAACGTTATGAAAATGTTCGTCATGAAATTGTTATCTGGGGAAGAGGAGAGATTCGCGATTGCCCTGAACACGTTTTATTTGCAGGATTCTGCTCTGAAATCTGCTCTGAAAACTCATCTATTTGATGCAGCTTTTAACATGTAATTGACTTGTACTCACTGATCCTAAGTGATCACTGTTTGTTTTATTGTGTTTTATTGTAATTTTTGTACAGCACTTTGGTCGGTTACCAGCCGGTAGTAAATGTGCTCTATAAATAAACGGAACTTGAACTTGAACTTGATTCTCTGAGTGAGTCCAGAGAAAATAGACCTATTCTCACAAGAGCAGCGTGTGTCTGAGAGATAATTAAATACATCGGTATGGCGGTATTTTAAAAATGAACATCGTAACAAAAATATACACCAGTTTTCGGTATGAACCGGTATAACGGCCAGCACTTGCGGGACTTGGTCCTATTAATCGGTTGTTGATTGGATAGAGGCTGATCTGAATACAAGTTTGCAGTCAAGTGTAAGAAAAGTACAGGTTTAAGTCAAGTCCCCTTTATTTCTATAGTGCTTCACACAGTACAGATTGTTTCAGTGATAAACAGGAAAAGAACAGAATCAATGATGCAAACAGAACTCAATTCTTCTGTTAAGCAGCTCTAAAGGCCATTGCACACTGAGCACGAAATATTCGTATGCGTATTTTCGTGTTCGTCAGCTTAAAAATTCGTCATGCATAGAAACCTTGCACACCGAGTCCATTGCGTATTTCTTAAACCTTTGCGGGAAAAAAAAACGCAAAAATACCAAATGGATTCGTCAAGCAGTGAGGATGATTTTTGCCCTCTCTCTTATTGAAAAGGGAAGAAAGAGAAAATATTACGTCCATCCAATCCTGAAATTGCGCCGAGAGGAAGGAGAGTTATCAAGGAGTTGCGAATTTATCCTGAGCGATTCAAAATTTACCTCAGAATGTCAGTGGGACAGTTCGATGCTTTGCTAGCGATTCTGGAGCCACATATTAAAAACAAGACCACCAATTTCCGTGAACCAATCGATTCTGAACGGAGACTGGCAGTGTATCTGAAATGGACCAGGTATGGACACACACACACGGACAAACACACACCCGCGCGCGGCCCGTTGGAAGCGCTGGGCAGACAGAACAGCTAGGCTGTTATTGTGTATATTGTGCCCAAATAATACATTAGTTATCGAATAGGCTGCTCAATCACACCTTATTCGATCCTAAATTTCAATCTGATTGAAAGGGGAGGTTTATTAATTTCATAATCCAATATAGAGAAGAGAACATAAACACTTGATCGAATTGAAAACCGAAACTGAAAGCACGGCGCATATGTGCAATGATTTGAGGACGAGCTCCCCCCAGCCCTGAATTGTCAAAATGCTGGCTCTGGATGCGAAAAACGCAGAAAATCGAACCCGATCCGATTAATTTTATGACGGACGAAAGTTTCGGAGGCGGTGTGCAAGCGTGACTGACATAACGTGAGGTCGAATTTTTTTTTTAACGTGCGAAAATTTCGGATGCGAATTTCGGACTCGGTGTGCAATGGCCTTAAAAACGACAATAGTGTCCTTATTCAGATGTAGTCAGTTCAGTGTTGATTCAGTCTGGCTTATGAAACAAATTCTGAAACAGTCGAAGCAGCTTTAAGCGGCTCTAACTGAATTACGCTGGATGATGATACTACTGTTCCCTTTTAAGGGAACTCGAACTGCGTCGAATGCCACTTTAGGGGATTCACGTCCCTCAGCGTAGCGCCTCTGAAGTATGATTGAAGGATGAAACCTGCGGCTCGAACTACAGTTCCCACACGGAACCTGGCAGTGGTTCTCGAAGGGCTTGCCGAGGTCCCCTTCGAACTGCTCGAGTCAGTGGGTACGCGTTCCCCCAAAGTGTCATTTGACACAGTTCGAGTTCCCTCGAAAGGGAACGTCCTCGGGTTACGACTATAACCCCTGTTCCCTGAGAAGGGGAACGAGAACTGCGTCCCTCCGCCACACCTTCCCTTCCCCTGCCTGAGAGCGCTTGCTTCATCACAGAAGCTGACATCTCATGTGTGCCGGCGACCTTTTAAAGCTTCCGCTTGTATGCAGTCACACATTACGGCATGACGCAACACCAATCAGAGATAGGCTTAGTTTCATTCATACTTCAGAGGCGCTACGGTGAGGGGCGTTCCCCCAAAGTGTCATTCGACTTGGTCAGTGGCGCAAAAAGTGGGTATGCGCTATATGCGGCGCATAGGGGCGCAGCACAATGGGGGGCGCCAAAGCGATGGTAAAAAAAAATAAAATAAAATTGTTGCTGCATACCCCTCTGAAACTGGGTAGTTGCGCCCCTGGACTTGGTTCTCGTTCCCTTTCTCAGGGAAGAAGGGTTATAGTCGTAACCCAAGGACGTTTTCTGTTCTTATCCAATAAATACAGTTAATGAACAAACATATGGACGAATCCTATGAATAACAATTTGATCAACAACATGCATTTAGAAAACACTTTTAAAAAGGTCCCATTTCAGATGTTCCACAAGTCAAATGGGTTTGGAATGACGACGGTGAGTAAATGATATTTTTGGGTGAAGGATTCCTTCCACTGCTTGTTTTTGCTGTTTCTTGTCTCTGAATGACCTCGTGTGTCTCTGAGTCCCTGCGAGCGACTGCTGTGTGTAGTCTGACCTCGTCTGTGGCTCTGCCTCAGTTCATCTCCTCAAGGTCGAGTCAGTAGGGGGTCCGTGTCAGCAGAAATCAAATGGCATCTTGTCCCCTAAACGTGGAGAGACCGAGCAACAGCTGTTCTGGGGGGGAAAAAAATCATTTAAACCAACCGAGGTGAAGTCAGAACACTGAAATTTATGTCTTTGTTTACCACAGAAAACCTTGGCACCGTAAAATACTCTCCTGCAGGACATTTGACTTGTCAGGCTAGAGATGCTCTGAGTCACGCTGTATCTGTGATTAAACACTGTATGATATGAAACTGTATCTATGATTAACGCTGTATGATATAATATTGTATCTATGATATGATACAGTATCTATGATGAACGCTGCATGATTTGATACTCTATCCACGATACACTCTGTATGATGATATTGTATACAGAACACACACTGCATGATATGATGTACTGTATTTACGATGAACACTGTATGATATGAGATCGTATCTACGATAAATGCTGTATGAGATTGATACTGTATGTGTATGATATACTGTATCTATGATAAATGCTGTATGATATGATACTGTATCTATGATAAACGCTGTATGATGCAAGCGCTCCTCTGGCTTGTAATGAAGAGATGGTGAGGTGTTGTGATGTCGAGCCTGTGCTTGTGTGAGGACTGATGGCTACGTCAATGCATGAGCAAAGTAATTGGCTCATTGATTCCGGCAAATAATTGATTCCGGCTTAAACTCACTGCATTAGTTGACATGTTGAACTGTACAAACAAACCAGTTCACAAAACCATAGTGTTCAAAATTCATCGCAAATGTATCTGCACATTATGCTGGGAAGTGTGAGGATATTTTAGCATCAGAAAAGACGTGACCCTTTATATCTTGTCGTTTTGTGCCGATTTAGACAGTTTTAGTCGTAGTAAAAGCATAATGTGTGCTGTCCAAGGTCCTGAAACAACAATGTACACACCAGTGCCACCAAAACTGTTATCTGTGTAAACCTGGGGCCTCATGTATAAAACTTTGCGTAGATTTCATCCTTAAAGTGTGCGTACGCACATAAGGCAGAATTTGCGTACGCACAAAAGTTTTCAGATTTATAAAACCGTTTGTACGCCAGAACCTGCGCAAAATTCACTTTATAAATCCCAGTCAGCGGGAGATTGTGAGTACGTGCGTCTCCTCCCCGAAATAACCATATATGGAGATTACAACGCCTAGTTTAAATATGCATATCCTCATCTGCATATCATTTGCATATGATTATTCATCCACGTGATACCAAGTTTAACGGTACAAGACGTTAGGAAAATATGAAATGCGGATGTGCCGTCACATTATTACAAACATTTTTTTTAGTAGCCTATATCCTTGCCTTGTTTTTGAATGAATAAATCAAATAGTGTTAAATACATTTCAGAGAAAGTTTTTCTCAATCTTTTCCACTGGCCAAATAGTATTTTTAATTGATTTATATTTTAATGGAAAGAGATAGACATGGTTGTGCATTATTTGCACGAAACAATTTTCTCAGACAATCTCTAGTTAAAACATTAAAACACAGCATGCCAGAAGAAAAGTGTTCAAAAGCAATGCATCCACAACAAATAGGTATATTTCTAATTATTGAGTATATATATATATATATATATATATATACATACTGTATATATTGTAACTTCTCAGTAATGATTGCATGTAGTTTAAGAGTTTAACTCCATTAATGAGAATGGCATATTTAATCTAAATGTTTATATCAAAAGTAAAACATAGTTTAAACCATTTTCTTATTTATTTAAACTGTTATTGTGAATATGGACTGTATTTATGATTTGGACTCATAATGAAGATTTACGGTTTTACTCCATCTGAGATTATAGGCTATTAGATTATAGTTAGATTATAGGCTATATGTGCGTCAGTTAGTTTCACCAAACGGCCCAATGCGCGTGCTGGCACGGTCATTTAAGAAGGGATGGATGTTTGCTTCAAGTGATGATAGGTTTGTGAAATTATATTTGTATTATCTTTCTGTAGATGTATAATTTTCTTTAGATTCTCTGTCTAATAGTAAGCAAAAAGACATTTGACTCCAGCTCACCGTCGGTGTCGCCAAAACCCATAATCTTCTAAAAGAGTGCGTATGCACGGTCAAGAGCATCCTTACGGTGCGCACTTATTTACGCCAAGTTTATTTTTTATAAATCCCGATGTGCGCGTGGAAAAATGCGTACGCATATTTCTATCCCCATTTTGTGCGTACGCAACGTTTATACATGAGGCCCCTGGTCCTGAAACTGTTATCAGTGTAAACGCTGTCCGTAGTTCTGACACTGTTATCAGTGTAAACGCTGTCCGTAGTCCTTTTAGGTCCTGTTTATACGAGAACGCTCGCGTGTGAAAACGTAAAATACACGTAAAATACAAAAAAGTGAAACCAACCCCCAGAGTGGAAATCTTAAGATCGCTCCACCGCCACGTTTCCGTGTAAACGGTAAAAACGCAAAAGTCTGCTTGACGGTGAAGGTTGTACGCAGGCGCGCGGACTTGGTGTTGTTGTGTGGCAGTGCTTCACGTTGCCACCTAGCCGCCTGGAGTGCATACTACATTGAATTTCACACTTCATTTCATTATTTCATCAACTGCTATCAAAGTGAACGCTGTCCGTAGTCCTTTAACTGTTGTCAGTGTAAACGCTGTCCGTGATCCTCTAACTGCTATCAAAGTGAATGCTGTCCGTGGTCCTAAAAGAGTTATCAGCGTAAACGCTGTCCGTGGTCCTTTAACTGCTATCAAAGTGAACACTGTCCGTGGGCTGAAGCCGTTTCTCAGGGTAAACGCTGTCTTTGGTGCTGAATTATAGGCCTTGTCCAAGTGCTGATTCAGAGCCCAAGTTCTATTTGTGTCAAGGGCATCTTTTTAAAAATGTTGACCGAGTTTGTTTACACAGTCCTGTACTTGTTCAAATCGCTGAATAACAACATTCACTGGTGCGCTGCTCATTTATATTGAGTTTGTAAGCGGCGGTTCATATTAAGGCTTTGTAATTGTAAAAATGCAGCAGAAATGACAAATGTCAGCATGAATTTGCTTCACAGGCCTCTTGGGCTCTGGTGGTGTAAAACATTTCTTTTCTTTTTGATAATTATTGTTTAAACCAGCACATTGTGCTGCAGACCAGATGAATTCAGTCAATATTCCTGTGGTTCACAAACCGTATGATGACCGGTGCAGTTCGTTCACTGAGTGCAGCGCTGCAGTTCTATCAGTCCTCATTTGAGCTGAATGCGTGTTCATTGTTATTAAACCCGATCAGCTCTATGTGTTCTGACAGTGAGAAAGAAATTGCACAACATATAATGGCAATTTAATGAGTCTTTCTTATATTGTTTGTCTCTTGCTTTTTGTTTTTTCCCTGCAGTTGTGTTGCTGAACACGAAGGAGTCCCAGGCAGAGCTGGGTTGGACCTCATATCCTTCTAATGGGGTAAGCAGATTATTGTAGACTTTGAAGAAACTGTAATAGTTCATTGTAGGGCTGCAGCAACAAATGATCAAATCACATCTGCGCTCTATGAATGGAAAACGTCAGGTTTCACATCATTTTACAGTGAGTTATCCAGTTCAAAACACAAATCTGAAATTAGCAGAATTCTTTCCTGCGGGAAAAGTGCATGAAACGAGGGCTTTTATATGAAGCGCTTCAAACAGATGCAGAAGTGTAATGTTAAACGCCAATGATCAAGTCAGCTTAAAGGGTTAGTTCACCCAAAAATGAAAATTAAGTCATTAATTACTCACCCCCATGCTGTACCAACCCCGTAAGACCTTCGTTCATCTTCGGAACACAAATAAAGATATTTTTGATTGAATCTGAGAGCTGGATCAGTCCTACATAGAATGCCTAAGGGACTGGCTCTTGACGGCCCATAAAGTCATTAAAGAAAAGGTTTAAATATTCCATGTGCCTACAGCGGCTCAATTATAAGTTTATCAAGCGACGAGACTACTTTTTGTGCGAAAAAAAAAAAACATAAATAACGGCTTTATTCCACTATTCTATTACTTCCTTATGGGCACATGCGCGAGAACTGAGACGAGGACGTTCTTCTCCTTCGACTACTTTTTGTTACCGGCTGCTCCGCTTAATTTAAAGTATGCTTAAAGTATTACCGCCACCTACCGTATAAAATGATGATCCATATATAAGGCGCTCCGGATTATAAGGAACACTGTCGTTTTTTAAAGGCTTTTAAGTGCACCTTGGTAGTGCGGAAAATACGCAAATTGAAAAGCGTATGTACAGCGCGCATCTTCCTCTGCTTGTAAACAGAACGTTTTGCGCTTCCAGCTATATCAGCACATCATCTTATACGGTAGGGGGCGGTAATACTCCTAAGCGGAGCAGCCGGTAACAAAAAGTAGTCGAAGGAGAAGAACGTCCTCGTCTCAGTTCTCGCGCATGCGCCAATAAGGAAGTAATAGAATAGTCGAATAAAGCCGTTATTTATGTTTTTTTTTCGCACAAAAAGTAGTCTCGTCGCTTGATAAACTTATAATTGAGCCGCTGTAGGCACATGGAATATTTAAACCTTTTCTTTAATGACTTTATGGGCCGTCAAGAGCCAGTCCCTTAGGCAGTCTATGTAGGACTGATCCAGCTCTCAGATTCAATCAAAAATATCTTTGTTTGTGTTCCGAAGACGAACGAAGGTCTTACGGGGTTGGTACAGCATGGGGGTGAGTAATTAATGACTTAATTTTCATTTTTGGGTGAACTAACCCTTTAATTTATAAAGCACTTTTTACAATAGAGTGTTTCAGAGCAGCTTCACAGAGATGACAGGAAATAATGCAACAAAGTTTGTTTCCAGAAGAAAATTTCATCACAGTCCAGCTTAAGTGGGTTCATATTTGTTGTAAAAAAGTTATTAATTTAGCTCATTATATATATATAGCCGCTCTGGAGAAAACCGTGATGTCATCGTCCATGTGTAGTTTCTGACCAATAGTCTTTGTCTCTTTCTTTCTCCTTATATTTAATGTACTTCTTTTTTTCTCCATCTTTACAAATATTTCTAGTTTCTTTTCCATGTCTCCATTCCCCAACGGTATAGCTTGCTCATGTCTCCTGTATTCCCAGTCTGGACTGCTTTGCTCTCTCTCTCAGATAAACTCATTTGTCATTTCTGTGTCCTGCATCTCGCATCCTTCTTTCTCAATGCTAAAGCTCGTGCTGCAGATTTCATGCATAGTTTGATTCATAGCTGAGATGAACAGTAAGCCTGACAGAGGACGTTTTAGCTCAGGACGACACGCTTCGCCATTCGTAAGGTTTTCTGTGAGGAGAAATGCTGCATGCTGGGGACTCGGTGCAAGCTGTTATTTGTTTAGCTTGTTAATTCTGGACCTGACAGCGATTAAATCCTCTGTCTCCTGCTCCCACCACAGCTGTGTGGACACACACACACACACACACACACACCTCTGTGGTGTTTCATTCTCGTATCAGTGGAGAGTCTCAGCCAAACTGCTCAATTCCCTCAGAAACGAAGGATCTTCATTACACTGCAATTAATTGTGAAAACACTGTGAGAGTGTTCGCCTTCAGAGGCTCATTATAATCTCTCCAGCAGACAATGAGCTGTTTGTGCTGCTGATTGAAGATGCTTTACACTTAATATGTTTCGTGTTTGATATACTGTAGCTGATTTGCCACTAATCTTTATACAGATGGATTGAGCTGCACGCCTTATACATATCAATACCAACATGTGATGCATGTATTGACATGGACAGTGTTGTACACGTTGTAATATGTTGGCATGGAAGTCTACAGAGATGTGCTAATGTACATCTTTGTGTACATAGATGCATATCTACTCAAATATTTCACCTTTTTAGGGATTTGATGCAACAAAGAAAACATTTGAAGGTTAAATATGATTGGATTTGATCTGTCTATATAAGTATTACAGTTCAGCCTTTTAATGCTCAGTGAAAATGTGTTTTTTTTTTCATTTTTCTTAATAATAATTATTATTTATTTTATTTTATTTTGCAATGATTTAATCCATTCATTGGCATTTCGCCAATGTTAATGGATAAAAGGTACAAAAAATGCAGTGAATATTTCATATCTCTCCAAATATGTCACCTTTTCAGGGATTTGATGCATCAAAGGAAACACTTGAAGATTAATTAATATTGATTTGATCTGTTTTTATAAGTGTTACACTTCAGCTAAGAGAAAATGTTTGGGCTTTTCTTTGCATTTTTTTTTTTTTATAATAGAGACCTTGATTCTTCAAGCACAGTGAAAACATTTGTTTTTTTTTTAATTCATTTTAAACCATTGGCATTTGACCAATGCTAATGGAGAATGAATTGCTATGAGTATCACCTTGGTTTTTGACCAGATCTTGTTTTCCTCATTCCAGTGGGAGGAGATCAGCGGAGTGGATGAGAAATACAAGCCGATCCGCACATATCAGGTGTGTAACGTGATGGAGCCGAGTCAGAACAACTGGCTCCAGACAGGCTGGATCTGGCGGCAGGGCGGCCAGCGGATCTTCATCGAGCTTCAGTTCACGCTTAGAGACTGCAACAGCATCCCAGGGGTTTCCGGAAGCTGCAAGGAGACCTTTAACCTCCTGTACGCCGAGTCGGACTGGGACCTGGGCCGCGTGACCCGAGAGGACCGCTACAGCAAGATCGACACCATCGCTGCGGACGAGAGCTTCACGCAGGGGGATCTGGGAGAGCGCAAGATGAAGCTGAACACGGAGGTCCGTGAGATCGGGCATCTGAACCGGAAAGGCTTCCATCTGGCGTTCCAGGACGTGGGCGCGTGCGTGGCGCTGGTTTCCGTGAGAGTGTATTATAAACGATGCTTGTCGACGGTGCAGAACTTGGCCGTTTTCCCGGATACAGTGGCCGAAGCTGCGTTCGCCACTCTGGTGGAGGTCAGAGGCTCGTGTGTGAATAACTCTGAGGTGGACACCGACAGTCCTCCCAGAATGCACTGCAGTGCTGAAGGGGAATGGCTGGTGCCGATCGGGAAATGCAGTTGCAGCGCCGGCTATGAGGAGGGACACAGCAGCTGTGAGGGTAAGACACACTCCGACAGTCGTGATGATGTTTCAGGCTCTACTAGAACAGGTTTTCCTGCTTGAATGTTGATTATTCTCCTCATATCCTTCATATATTCTCCATTGTTGTAAGGCTCTGTTTACTTCCTGTCTCTATGAAGCCCCTCCTCCTAAAAGCACACTGTGCACTGATTGGTCGGCTGGAGCGATGTGTTGTGATTGGTTAAGCGTTTTGAGTGTGTTTGGGAAATGTCCCGGCCCTTTCTATTACCGCTAGTTTAACACACTTCTAATGCTACGTTCACACCGGACGTGAATCGCGCGTCAAATTCGCGCCTGACGCGTCTAGTTTGACGCTTGACCACTTTGTGTTATTTCGCGTGTCAAGAGTGAAACTGGCGCGCGTAAAAACAAAAGTTTGAAGCGAAATTTACGCGCGTCAGAATCGAAATCCGTTGGCGGCCATTGTTTTTATGTCGACCGAGCATTCATCAAGAGAGTTACCGCTCTGTATTTACTCTGGAGAGCAGAACAGCGGCGTGGGGATCATCGTCGCCGTATATTTGTGTCCACCGGACCCTTCGGAGCCGAACCGTTTGGCGAGTTTCACCATTTGCTCGCTCCAGGAGCTGCGCTGGATGACGGCCGCTGTCAGCGGTACTTCCGCCTGTCGCGCCCAGTTTGATGACATATGTTGTCCCGCATCGGAGCGAGGATCACCCTCATCCACCTAATCTAGCTGTCATTTATTTTTGTTTTGATAATAAATAGAGCCAGCCTTCAAAAGTTATTAACCTGTCCTGTGATTTTTTTTTTTTCTCTCTCTCACGTCCAGACACGAATTTATGCACATATGTTGATTGTCTTTACATCATAGTACTATTTTATATAATCTAGATATGGAATGAATAACATTCAATACAAAATGAACATGTCTCGTATATAGAAATAATGATTTAAGTGATAAAACATTAGCTTTGTTGTGCATAATCCCACTAGTCATATTAACAAAATAATTTATTGAAGCATCCAGACACTTCACCACGTGAGCAAGCAGCTAGGCTCCTGATTGGTTAACGCGGCGCGAATTCACGCCAAAGTTCAGATTTTTCAACTCGGGTGGCAGACGCGAATTCGCGTCAAACGCGTGAATGCACAAATGGCACATTCGCGCATAACGCGCTTAACGCGCTTAACGCGCCAGACGCTCAATTCGCGCCATTCGCGCGTGGCGTATTCGCGTCTTCCGCGCCGCGCTCCATGGCTCATTCGCGCCGCAGGAATTTTTCACGCGCGTAAAGCGTCTTTGCATTGACTTAACATTGAAATCATTCGCGCCTGACGCCCTATTCGCGTCCGGTGTGAACGTAGCATAACTAATCAACCAGGCCCGATCTTGCACACATCTATGGCATTAGGAATTTTGTATGAGCCTTTTTTTAACATTCTTTTCTTTTTTTGTCATTTTAATAGCTTGACAGTCCCATTCATTTTCTTTATATATTTGAAAGAAGTATCAGGATTTTCCTGTGAAGTTCTGCTTGTCCTGTAATAAAGTGGTACGGGTCACACCGGGCGTGGGCCAGTGAACGATGAGTTTTCAGTCTATTCTCGTTCTCTGTCTCTCAGAGGCAGATGATGAGATGGCATGTTGTGACGCGTCACATGATGAAGCTCGCAGCTGTTAGTGTGACGCGGGTCGACGTGTGTCTGTGTGATGCTGGTCGAGACTTCAGGAGGTCAGCTGTGTGTGTGTGTGTGTGTGTTAGTGTGACACGGGTCAAGACTTCAGGAGATCAGAGGAACGTCACGCTCTCTAAACTTCTGTCTGTCACTGATCTGTGTGTGTGTGTGTGTGTGTGAGAGAGAGAGATTTCACAGGACATCTTGAAGGATTGTGTGATGCAGTGTGTGTGAGTGTCAGTCGCTTCACACGTACAGCGACAGGCTGGTACAACCAGACCCGGCATTGTGTCTTTCTTCCGTTATTAGTCGTCATCGATTCATAAACCACTAAGAGTCATGTGACATCTCGCCACATTTAAAGATTTACTGTCGTTTGTAAACTTGAAGATGCTCTTGTTTTGAGAAGATGTTTTTTCAATGATTGCCACACAAACGTATTTTTCAATGAATGCCACACTAACTTACTGTATAAAACCATTTTTTGATAGGATCCTTTAAATATATTATATTATTTTAAAATAACATGAATATAATATTTTTTATATTTTAAAAATAACATTATAATATAATATGCAAGCATTTATTTTTTTAAACTCAGAAAACATGATTATTTCATGAGAAGTTCATAAAAAACACATTAAATAATAAATTACAATGTATTATTATAAATAATAAAAACTAGGTCCATGGAACCATGTTTTCGATACCATTTTAAATACTATTATACTGTGATATATATTTAATGACCCTGATGTTCTGGTGTCAGTACTGAACTGGTTCTGCCACACACTCACACTGCAGTTTCTCCTGTAAATGCTGTGTTTCATGGATTATGGAGGATCCTCTCACGGCTTTACTCGGCTCAGTGTGTGTGTGTGTGTGTGTGTGTGTGGAGTTTAAACGGTTTAATGGGTTTGTGAATGGGTCCTTATTTTGTGTGATTGTATTGAGTCTCAGTTCCTCCCTTCATATCTTCATCATCGTCATCATCATCAGACGTGGGACTCATGACACTCACCGCCTCACAAGCACTTGTTCTGATCTCTTCTCAGTGAGATGATGATACACACCCAAACAGCCTGTTCCGGACTTCCTGTTTCACCTCGTGTGTGTGTCTCTCGCTGACACACACCACCTCAATCACTGGTTATTGATCATCACTCACAGAAATATGCAGTTAGGGTCAAGGCAAGGGTTCACCTCATTCACACTAATGCTGTAACGGCACTCCAGCCGTGAGTGAGTGAGTGAGTGACTGAGAGTTTGTTGTCTCTCAGCAAAGAGGATTGAAAGGCCAAAGATAAACAGGATTTCTCACCACACATCTAATGACAGAGGAAGACAAACAAAGACAGCAGATCAGAGGTGTGTGCATGTGAAGAACAGATTGGATGAGTCGAGAGAGAGAGAGAGAGAGAGAGAGAGAGAGCGAGAGAGAGAGAGAGAGAAAATGCAGTGATTATTGTGTGTTCTCTGACTAGGATTGAAACGCATTTCAGTATTTGATACCAAAACCATTTCATTTGCACAGTGAAAGCCGGATGCAAACAAACATACTACTTTATTAATATATGTGTATAAGTGTGTGTGTGTATATATATATATATATATATATATATATATATATATATATATATATACAGTATATAGGCCTATATAGATATATCTTAATATTAACTAATTAAAATGAGACAGTAGAGAATGTTGCTTTCAAGAAATCCCTCAATTAAGTAAATGTATTATGATTATTTTTACTTTAACGAGTCAAGTGCCTTGGCTTGATACGTTTTTATTAAATAAATATTTATTTTTTAATATATTCTGTTTTATATATAGAAATAATTAAAGTTGTTATATTATGTTATATTATATTTTATATTATTCTTTGTGGAATGTATCTCGTTTCTGCGCTCAATGATAATGAGACTCAGAGTTATTGATCGGCTCTAATCCTTCACTAAACTCTTCAATCTCTCTGTGTGTGGGTCGACACTTCTCAACGTGTGTGTGTGTGTGAGCGAGAGAGAAAGAGAGAGGGTGAAAGTGATGTTAATGAGTGAAGAATGAACGACGATCCCGAAGAGAGTTAGTGTGATATGTGTTTGCGTCAGTGTGTGTGTGTGTGTGTGTGTGTGTGTGTGTGCAGGAGCGAGTGTGTTTTAACTAAATGGCTCGATAGTATTGACTCAGGCCATGAGTAGATGTTGATTGTGTCTGGAGAGGTTGCACTTGACAGGTGTGTGTGTGTGTGTGTGAGGCCATGAAGCATCACATTTAATTATTTTCTGTCCGCTGTGGGCCGTGTTCTGTCTGAGAACGAGGACAGGTTTTAGGGGTTACTGGAGCGCTGGTTCTGATTTATGTTCAGTCTGTGATAAATGCAGATTGTGATAAACGGCATGAAGTGTAATCACTCCAGTCTAACACAGACCAGGACATCTGTGGACAGGACACACACACATCAGTGTGTCCATCATCAGCGCTTTCAAGTCCACATAAAGTCCACATGTTTACTTTCTAAATAATTCTAATTCATCTACAATTCAATTGTTTTTTTATTTATTTATCATTTTAAATTTCTTAAATGTTTTTGTGGATTTAAAAAAAAAAAAATGTTAAATTGAATTATATATAATATAATATATTGTATATAAAATATACATTAAATATATATTATTATTATTATTTTTAAACTGTTAAAAATGTTTATTTTTTTTCTATTTTAATTGTAACATTTACATTTTATTGCAACATTTTGACATTTAATTGTACATTTTATGTAATGCTAACTTTTATCATAATTTAATTTTGGATATAATCAAGTCTGATCCTTCTATTGTCATTTAATAATCCTGTGTTCTTGTTCCTAATAGATTTGAATGGTTTAATGTTTAATGTATATTAATGAACATAAATGTAAAGAGTGTGTGCTCGGAGGCAGTGAGGTGGACGGCCTCATACGGGGAGACTTCTGGAAGTGTGTGTTTGGTAGTTGTGTTGTGTCACGGATTACAACATTATACGCTCACACAACCTCACAAATCAAGAAGTGTCAAAGTCATCCTCATTACATGGAGGGACTCGTGTGGGACGTCTCGTCTGCCCTGGGGTTTTTGCCCTCGTGATCAGTATCAGAGCCTGTGAGACGGGGAGATGTAGATCATCACTCCTGATATGCAGATGCTGATGTTCTTGAGCGGTCACAGTCTCTGGATATACAAGAAGGAATCATGTCTGAAGTGTCTCATGTCTACACAATCTTCCTTCAAAATTACACACAGTCTCCAGGATCTTCCTGTCTCTATGAATATCAGAGTATATATATATCAGAATATATATTAAAGCTCACAGAATATCAGAAATGGATGTTGAGAAGGCTGGGCTCGCTCGCATATTTATTGGCAGAGGGATATTAAAACACAATCTCTATTGACACGGGTTGCTATTGAAAGCAATGGGTCTGTGAGAGGAATGCAGATCGCTGCGTCGCAGTATATCGAGATCAACATTGGTGCCCTGGAGGATTATATAGTAACAAACGTTTTGCTGCTTTTTCTCAAGTAAAAGAGAAGTCTTCTCTACCCACAACACACTTAGAGATGATGTCTGTGATTCAGTGGCGGATTATAAATAAACACACTAGGGCAGGAGTTGGAGAGTATCATTGAGCTCGCCTGACCCCAAACATTTGATTTCAGGTTTTGTTGTTGTGTTTCCTGAAGAAACGAGTTCTTCACACACTCTTTAAAGCAGGCTTGGGAGGAGGCTACTGGATCTGAAGTGTTCGGGTTCGCTCTTGTTCTATTAACTCTACGCATCAGTTAATTCAGTTTAAGGTGATGCATAGATATTCAAATTCTACATTACGTAAAGCTTCCCCCAGCGGTTCTCCTTCATGTGACTGTCGTAAACCTGACTGTCTCTTTTGGACATGCGCTAAACTTTGAGTTTGCTGTAACATATATGAGTGCTTCTCTGATGTGTGTGTGTGTGTGTGTGTGTTTGACCCTGATCCACAGATCGCATTATTAGGATATTCTGTTTCTCTGTCAGATCATAATGTCTTTCTACAAAGCACTATTGTTTATGGATTATTATTGCTAAGAGCATCTTTCTAATCAGACACTGTTCCTCAGTGCAGGTCCTGCTGGAATACTCACATGGACAGAGTGTGGAATTATGGGTAAACTTGATCAATAGAGCTAGCACTTTAGTCCAGACATTAGAAAAATATCAGTCTACTCGTGCGTTTTATATTTAATATGAGCGAAATACACATAACACAACAAATCTTTAACTTTTAGGTGACAAAATATTTTAGTAAATTCTATTAATTACACTTTGCAAAACAAAAGAAATAGCCTACTAACCGGATAAAGAAGGGTCGGCCTTCACAGAACATAAAATATTCTTTTTATTTGATTTTTTTTTTTTTTCGTGTTCGCATTTATGAGAAAACAAACTTTGTTACGGGGGTGACAGTTCTCCATTATGGACTTGACCGCCCTGAAAGTGACTTTAAAACCTTCACAGAGATCTTAAAGAGAAACCAAAAAGCCTTTCTTTAAAGTGAATTTCCTTTTTTATTAATTGTATCTTAATTTCAATCAATATTTCAGGTTTTAATAAATAAGAAGTAAATATAGTAGAAAATAGATTATCATGACAGAGGAGCTGGTGTGTGAACTAGACTCTGGTCTAATAAATGAACTGAAACTCAGCGTATAATGAATACTCTCCTCACAGGCCTGAGGAATATAGATGTGTCTTTGAAAGCAAAGGTGGACAGGAGTCAAAGCCTAAGCCTAAGCTTATTGCTTGGCTGATAGAGACTGTCGGATGTTCATGTATTGCTGGATTAGGGAGATCATCTGATGAATGTTTTTTCGATTTAGTTTAGCAATGTGGGGATGACCCAATCTGAAACATATTGCAACAACACATACCACTTCACAGCTGGAGTTACTTTCAGGAGATCTTCAGATGATTATTGATTGAAAGCTTGTTGTAGATGACCAAACTGCATTGTGTATTTCTAATAATCACATCGCTATCATGCGGAATATGATGGAATATGATAATGTGGTTATTGTTATATAGTTATTGATCTTGATGTAAACAGCATGGCCTTTGTCTGGAATGTCACGTTTTGTCAAGAAAATGGGTCGTGGATGCAGTTTCATCTTTTACTTAGAACAGAAGGCGTGAAGGTTTGTGTTAAAAAGCCTGTATGAGTGTGTGAGATGTGAGTGTTTCAGAGCGACACAAAGCTTTCAGTGAAACGAATAAGCGAGAGCTTGTCTTCATCCGTCTCTCAAGGACTGTGACTCGAAGCTTAATATGAGTAAATGTTGAGGTATGAATAGTAAATGTTGATTATTCTCCTCATATTCTCCATTGTTGCAGCTCCTCTCTTCCCAGTCTGTCAGTAACGCTCTGTTTACTTCCTGTCTCTATGAAGCCCCTCCTTCTGAAAAGCACACTGTGCTCTGATTGGTCAGCTGGAGTGGTGTGTTGTGATTGTTTGAGCGCTTCGACTGTGTTGAAATGTCCCGCCCCTTTCCATAACCTGTTTAACAAACTACTAACTAACTCACCCAGGCCCCACCCCTTTATTCTGCGTATGAATTATTATAATGAGGAATATTGTGACGTGTTCCCGGAAGAAACTCAAGACTACAATGGAGGCGTTTCAGGAGTTCAGAGGACATCATCGGTCCTCTTCAAGCCAGATGGTTGGCTAATCATAAGAGATCATTATCATAGATGTCTTAAAGTTACAATAGCAAAAAAGTGTAATGGACCGAGACGGTGGAAAAGAGTCATTTATATCCGGACTGGTAATTATAGAGATGCACAAATGAGGTGAAGAGATGAACAGATGACAGGGAGGAAAACTGGAGAAAACGTAATTAGACATGTAAGCATAGGATGGAGTGTGTGTGTGTGTCTGTTTGTAGTTTAATTAAAGGTGCTGTTGTAACTCACAGATGTATAATTATAAGTCTTAAGCCTGCAGCAGCGCCCGAGATCTTTCTGTTGTGTCGCGACTCTCACGCCAACGTCTGCCATATTTACACACACACACACACACACACACACACACACACACACACACACACACACACACAACAGACTGAACAAAAAAGAAACTGAGGAAAATTAAAAAAAACAAAAGGTAAAAAGAACAAACTAACAGAAGATTAATTTCTTTCAAAGGAAGGAAATTGCACGGGTTTGTGTGTGTGTGTGTGTGTGTGTGTGTGTCTGTGTGTGTATTTTATTTGTTTAAACTTTATTTATTTATTTCTTTATTTCTTTATTTAGTCTCTTATATGAGTTTGTCCCTCTCAGTTGTCAGGATTTGTGTGTTAATCGGCTGCTTTACTCTCTCTCTCTCTCTCTCTCTCTCTCTCTCTCTCTCTCTCTCTCTCTCTCTCTCTCTCTCTCTGTGTGTGTGTGTGTGTGTGTGTGTGTGATTTGTGGCTTGGCTCAGTCTTTGTTCTGGTTGGCATGATGCCACCGATGCCCATCTGGTCCAGTCTGTGAGTCTTCCCTGGACACTCACTAGTGTTCATCATCTCTAGAGCTGTAGCTTTAAAACTCACACACTCGCCTGAGAGACTGAGGCCATCCTTAAAAATATTTTGGTTTGCAGTAACAGCAATTTTTTAAAAAAAAAGGGTCGGTAGGTAGGTCTATATTTTTTTTTCCAAGATTCAGTGTAAAAAAAAAAGGTACAATTTTGGAGATGGTGATCGTGAATTTAAAAAAAATGCATATTGTGACGTCACTGACTGGGTCTTCAAACTGTGCATCCACCGCTAGGTGTTAATGCAAAATACGACCAGTTACATTTTAGGCTAGTCACAAAATGTATAAAATATCTATTTGTTATGCATATATACATGAGATAAGCAAAAACAAGTACAAACACATGGTCAAACAAAGAATACAATTAAACAAAGATACAAATTAGCCTATATACACAGTGCTTTAATTTCAGGAAGGTCTAAAATTAGCTACTTTTTTAGTTAAGTCTGTCACTCTCTCTGAAAAGAAATTTAATTTAGCTAGTAATCAAATGTAAAATGACACTGCATAGTTTATCATAGTTAGATTAATGCTTATTAAAGTTTAAGTTATTCATTCGAGTGATTTGTATCTGCCTTTTGTTGTTTGATTCGCATTGGCTCAATCGTCACGTTTATTAGACTACTGCCCCTTTAAGACCGAATGCAGAACTCTACTGTAATAGATGACTGATGCACCATCATTTTCTCCCAACTATTTACGTCCAATTAAGACATAAACTGTGTTTAAATGAATCTCAGAGCAGGTCATTTTATATTTTATGTATATTTGATGGTTTAGATGCGCACATGAAGCCCAAAATGAGGCGATAGCCTACTTTTCTTGTCTCGTTTTAGTGCATTTCGGAGCGCGCGTCGCGGACAACGTCTCTTGCGCAGACTTTTGTGCTTTTAGTAGCTCTTTTAATGATTGAACGCGTCCGCAGTTTAGCAACAGTACAGACTGCATTTTACAACAATCACCGATCGTGCTGATTCTGACGGTACGTTTGGGTTTTAGGAAGAAATGACAGCGCAACGCTGTGAAGGGAAGGAAGTTGCGCTATAGACAGAATGCGTCTGTAATGGTTTCATCTCAAATGTCTTCTTTTTATAATCTTTGAAAGTGGAAATCTAAAATATAATTAGAATAATATCCCAGATCTAAAGTGTAACCACGTTTTGTCCTCATTGTCACTCATTAAGCAGGGCTGTCGTCGTGCTGTGCACGCTGTGGCTCCGGGTGAGAGATCGCTCTCTCTTCTGGATTGCGAATAGCAAAATTGCATCACAGACAAATTGTTTAATATTTTTATTATAGAAATGGTTGATATTCAGCCCCGTTGCCCTTTTAATACCGGGTACCAAGCGGGAACACTGAAACGAGCGAACGTAAGCCATATAGTGACACGCGTAACGTTAAACCAATGGTGTAGACATAATCTGATGACTATGACGCCACGGGTTTTTATTTAAGAAAGAACGTAGCCTACGTTTGTAGGCTATGTAGACACAAGCAACTTTCACAATACTAACTAAAATATAATTAATATTATTTTATTGAATTTGAATTAGTCGTTTGAAGAGTAAAAAAAAAAAAAATCGGTCGGTCTGAACGCAATTACAACCGGCAAGTCGGTCGGACTAAAAGGAAAAAAAAATAAAAAATTGGGTCGGCCCTAAATTGACAGGGTCGGTCGGGTTACGGCAAACAAGAATATTTTTAAGGGTGGCCTGATGATCATGGACAATGACATACAGTTACCACACACACACACACACACACACACACACACACACACACACACTGTATGACTGCATACAAAAAATAGGCTGATGGAGCCGTTACTCTCCTGGCACGTGGGGGTACTCTTTTTGTGTGTGTGTGTGTGTGTGTGTGTGTGTGTGTGTGTGATGGGTAGGTTAAGGTGTAGGGTTAGTGTGTGTGTGATGGGTAGGTTTAGGGGTAGGGTTAGTGTGTGTGTGTGTGATGGATAGGTTAAGGGGTAGGGTTAGTGTGTGTAATGGGTAGGTTTAGAGGTCGGGTTAGTGTGTGTGATGGGTAGGTTTAGAGGTAGAGTTAGTGTGTGTGTGTGTGTGATTGGTAGGTTAAGGGGTAGGGTTAGTGTGTGTGTGATGGCTAGGTTTAGGGGTAGGGTTAGTGTGCGTGTGTGTGTGTGTGTGTGTGTGTGTGTGTGTGATGGGTAGGGTTACTGTATGTGCGATGGGTAGGTTTAGGGGTAGGGTTAGTGTATGTGATGGGTAGGTTTAGGGGTAGGGTTAGTGTATGTGATGGGTAGGTTTAGGGGTAGGGTTAGTGTGTGTGATGGGTAGGTTTAGGGGTAGGGTTAGTGTATGTGATGGGTAGGTTTAGGGGTAGGGTTAGTGTGTGTGTGTGTGTGTGATGGGTAGGTTTAGGGGTAGGGTTACTGTATGTGTGATGGGTAAGTTTAGGGGTAGGGTTAGTGTGTGTGATGGGTAGGTTAAGGGGTAGGGTTAGTGTGTGTGATGGGTAGGTTTAGGGGTAGGGTTAGTGTGTGTGATGGGTAGGTTAAGGGTAGAGTTAGTGTGTATGATGGGTAGGTTTAGGGGTAGGGTTAGTGTGTGTGATGGGTAGGGTTAGTGTGTGTGATGGGTAGGTTTAGGGGTAGGGTTAGTGTGTGTGATGGGTAGGTTTAGGGGTAGGGTTAGTGTGTGTGATGGGTAGGGTTAGTGTATGTGACGGGTAGGTTTAGGGGTAGGGTTAGTGTGTGTGATGGGTAGGTTAAGGGGTAGGGTTAGTGTGTGTGATGGGTAGGTTTAGGGGTAGGGTTAGTGTGTGTGATGGGTAGGTTAAGGGGTAGGTTTGGTGTGTGTGTGTGTGTGTGATGGGTAGGGTTAGTGTGTGTGCGTGTGTGTGTGTGATGGGTAGGTTTAGGGGTAGGGTTAGTGTGTGTGTGTGTGTGTGTGTCTGTGTGATGGGTAGGTTTAGAGGTAGGGTTAGTGTGTGTGTGTGTGTGTGTGTGTGATGGGTAGGTTAAGGTGTAGGGTTAGTGTGTGTGTGATGGCTAGGTTTAGGGGTAGGGTTAGTGTGCGTGTGTGTGTGTGTGTGTGTGATGGGTAGGGTTACTGTATGTGCGATGGGTAGGTTTAGGGGTAGGGTTAGTGTATGTGATGGGTAGGTTTAGGGGTAGGGTTAGTGTATGTGATGGGTAGGTTTAGGGGTAGGGTTAGTGTGTGTGATGGGTAGGTTTAGGGGTAGGGTTAGTGTGTGTGATGGGTAGGTTAAGGGGTAGAGTTAGTGTGTATGATGGGTAGGTTTAGGGGTAGGGTTAGTGTGTGTGATGGGTAGGGTTAGTGTGTGTGATGGGTAGGTTTAGGGGTAGGGTTAGTGTGTGTGATGGGTAGGTTTAGGGTAGGGTTAGTGTGTGTGATGGGTAGGGTTAGTGTATGTGACGGGTAGGTTTAGGGGTAGGGTTAGTGTGTGTGATGGGTAGGTTAAGGGGTAGGGTTAGTGTGTGTGATGGGTAGGTTTAGGGGTAGGGTTAGTGTGTGTGATGGGTAGGTTAAGGGGTAGGTTTGGTGTGTGTGTGTGTGTGATGGGTAGGGTTAGTGTGTGTGCGTGTGTGTGTGTGATGGGTAGGTTTAGGGGTAGGGTTAGTGTGTGTGTGTGTCTGTGTGATGGGTAGGTTTAGAGGTAGGGTTAGTGTGTGTGTGTGTGTGTGTGTGTGATGGGTAGGTTAAGGTGTAGGGTTAGTGTGTGTGTGATGGGTAGGTTTAGGGTAGGGTTAGTGTGTGTGATGGGTAGGTTAAGGGGTAGGTTTGGTGTGTGTGTGTGTGTGTGTGTGTGTGATGGGTAGGGTTAGTGTGTGTGCGTGTGTGTGTGTGTGTGTGTGTGTGTGTGTGTGATGGGTAGGTTTAGGGGTAGGGTTAGTGTGTGTGTGTGTGATGGGTAGGTTAAGGTGTAGGGTTAGTGTGTGTGTGTGTGATGGGTAGGTTAAGGTGTAGGGTTAGTGTGTGTATGATGGGTAGGGTTAGATGTAGGGTTAGTCTGTGTGTGATGGGTAGATTTAGTGTAAGGGGAGAGAATACACAGTTTGAACTGGATGTGTGCTACAGGGTCACCTTCACCCTCCACTGCCTGTCTAGTGCTCTCTCGTTCACACCCATACACACACTCGCTGAGGGGAAACGCATCTCAAAAGGTTCATTTCTCTACAGAGCTTCTAAACTGTGACAGGAACCACAGAAGAGTGTCATACATAAATTACACACATTATCTCTGCTCCAAAATACAGTAAGGCTCTCGCTGCCTGCGTTCCACAGTCGAATCATGGCTAGAGGTCGACCAATTAATCGGTCGAACGATAAATCGGTCGATTTTTGCCATTTTTTAACATAATCGGCATCGGCCAATATCCCATATCAAGCCGATTATTAGGCAGGCACATCTGTGGGCAGCCTAGTGTTGTCGTGCTTGACGCGCGCTGCCGCATTTTCCAGCCGAGTGAGCAGCAGACCTCATCCAGTGCCTAAGGAGCTAACGGCAATGATTCCGTTCGTATAACTCCCTTATATTTAATTAAAAACTTTTGATATGTTACTGCCAACGTCGAGGAAAAAACCTGAATAAGCGACAAGACATTCGGCTACTTTGGATCGTAGTTGAAGTTGCATTATCACAGAAGAGTTGCTATCATGTCACAATAAAAAGCAATAATTTTGCAATTACAGAGTGAATCTGAGACTTTTATTTGTTCTGTTTGTGTGTCTTATTTTTGAGAGGGTTGTCAGAGAGACCAACGGACTATAGCTAGTGACAGGCTGGCTTTGCTTTGCTAGCGGGTAGCTACAGACAGACCCGGTGCTAATACAGCACTGGAACCTTGACCACCGTTATCTTCCGCAATGAATATCAACGCGGATTTCTGTGCTTCAGTTTGGTGCTACTGTTATGCCAGTGCTTCTCTCGGATGCTCAGAAAACGGACGTTGGAATAACAGAAACATCGCTCTACTTACCGTTAGCAGTGTTGGGAAAGTTCGCTTTCTACATGAACTAGTTCAAAGTTCAATTCACACATTTTAAAATGAACTAGTTCATTAGGGCCCTATAAAATCCGTTTTATTTTGTCCCAAATTCCGTTTTATTTTTTCCCAAATTCCGTTTTTTCCGTTTTAATTTTTGGGCCCTTTAATGTTATTTTAGTTGAAAAAAAGAGCTTTTAATGTTGCTTTTAATGTTAATGATTAAAATGTACACAAATAAAATAGGCATTTACTATTAAAATGACAAATACTGCATGATGCAACATAACACTGCACTCTAAGTACTTCAAGTAATAACAAAATATGGTTATGAGCTTTAAACTGTCCTGTAAAAATAAATTATATTAGTTTATATAAGTTAAAATAAAAGTCACACTCTAGCTGCGTCGTAATGTGCATACTATCCATCCTAAATAGTATGTGACATTACTGTCAATACTATTTCGGGCATAGTATGCACATTGGGACGCAGCTTCTGTCACTCGCGCGCACTGTCGAGCGCTCTCTCGGACACACTCGGTCTCTCTCGCGCGCTCTTTCGGACACACTCGGTCTCTCTCGTGCGTACTGTCGAGCGCTCTCTCGGACAGCCGCGGCGGATCAGTTATTCACTGTGCAAACGCATCATAATATGTGAACGCACTAACAGCACGCTCCTGCACCACAACACACACTGCAAACGGGTGTGAAACGGACGTTAGATTCACTACAGTTCTTAGAAACTTAGATGTGTTTAAGAACTTTTTTTTTTTTCGTACAACAGCAGCACTCATCTTGTTTGTTTATTAGTGGATGCGGATGACCAGTCGTAGACCGGAAACTGATACGCCAACTTCTGACAAAAGCGGAAGTTCGAAACTACAGTTGTGCACATAGCCTATACAGTACATTCCGTTCACGTTCGCCCAAAATTTGACAACACTGACCGTTACTTAGTAGCTGGATTAAACATGGTTAAAATGCTGGCCAAACAGTAAGTGTTACTGTATTTCACTGTAGACTTAAAGGTCCTACAGCGGGATGCCGTTGTCTGAAGAACAACAGACGGACGGTGCGTTGTGGTGCATTTAAAGTTTTTACAAAATATAATTGTCCCATCTGGTGGTTGTTTTTGTCGTTCAACAGCAATTTACTAGTGAAATACGTTATTGTTAAAAGTTAAATAAAATAAAATATAATAAATCTTATATATAAAAAATTAAATTATTTAAAGTTTTTTTTAAAGCTTTTTTGTGATAATTAGGTTATGTTAATTTGTCTTTGTCCGTCAACAAACAAAACAAACCAAAAATACATGTTTCAGGACATGTTTCAGGAAATACATGTTTTTTGAGAGGATAAAATGTTTTTGTTGAGAAAGTTTGTCTAAGTCTTGTCTTAAGTAATTATCATTTCTTTTACGTTTTATCTTTCAAATAGAGGTTAAAAACCAAGCAAATATCGGGCAAAATAAATTGGCAGCATTAATCGGCCATCGGCCGACCCGGATTTCAAAAGATAGGTATTGCCATCGGCCTGAAAAAAAACATATCGGTCGACTTCTAATCATGGTGCTTGACATTCGGTGATTTGGAGCTCTACATAGACAGCATCGCTGCGCGCCACACTAACACACTCGGCACAAGAGACTTGGGTTGATTTCAGTACAGTTTGACTTTTAGCATGCTGTTTGTTTTTAATTTTTTCATTTTCACCAGTTAGTAGGGGTGGAACGGTACACAGAATTCATGGTTCGGTTCATACCTCGGTTCAGACATCACGGTTCGGTTTGATTTCGGTACAATAGAGGGAAAAGCAAAACAAAAATACAGAAGGCATTGTATTAATAAAGGCATATAACCAGTTTATTTGTAGTGCACTGAAAATAGTTGTATATAATTAGTTTATTAATTAAATGAATAAAAAGACAAAAAGACCTTACAATATGTTTGGTAATTGTACCTGAATTGATTTAAAATTATTTTGCTATATTTCAGATCAATATATTTGCTTTCCTTAATTTTAATTAATATTAACAATGTTAGATTAGTCTCATCTGAATTATAAATGCTTTATTTCTGTATAAAATAATACTACCATTAAAAACACATTCAATTTTATTTTTTAATCAATATAGAATGTGTAAGATTAGTGCTCCGAGGACAAGAAACGAAAACCAATGCAATATGACGAATGTCCAAGAGATGGGACCCACAGTCTGTTTTGAAATGGAGTTGGAAAAATATGTTTTGCATTTAAAACAGTGTATGTGTGGTTGGGTGACAGTGTAGGTTACAGTTTGTCAAGAGTTTACAGTGTGTGTTTTTTGTTAACACTGTTCGATCGAGCCCGCACCAAACCCCCCCCACACCTCTCTCTCTTTCTCTCTCTCTCTCTCTCTCTCTCTCTCTCTCTCTCTCTCTCTCTCTCGCTCGCTCTCTCACACACAAACACACACACACACACACACACAACAGACAAGCACTGCAATCTTATCGCAGCCTGTTCATTATGCAGTCACACTAAACGCAAATAGAGCATCAAGTTTGCGTCTATCGTGTCTAGTTTGACGCTAGTCCAAAGCGAATAGGATGCGCGTATAACATTTTGAAGTGAACGCGCGTTCAGAGCTAGCCGATGGTACAGATTATGTGTCCCTAAAGAACCCGCGTATCTAACAGTAGTTCCACATTACATTAATTAATTTGCACACGTGTTTTTTTTATTTATTTTTTATACCTTGTATTCTCTGTGTAAATTTGTGCACCGAACCGTGACGCCCGTACCGTTTCGGTTCAATACGAATACATGTACCGTTCCACCCCTACCAGTTAGTGGCATTGCAAACCCAATTCGTTAATATTCAAAACAAAGACTGAAATATTGTTAATGAAACCAGAAGAGTCCTTCCATTAAAAGCTCATACAACCCAAACATAGATGCTCACTGATGTGGTTGTGAGTGCAGTGAGCTTGCAGAGACTCCGCCCACACTCTCTTCTGATTGGCTGTGATCTTATATTGATGTAGTTATAAGCAGAGCCATGTATTGAGAGAGTTGCGACACGCTTTGATGTCGCCGCAAGGCTGCCACGTGGTTCATGGAAGCCCCGATAGTTCCAAAACAGACGTGGGCTGTCATGTTCTTCAATGGACAGACAGCAGCGATTGCATTATTAAACGGTAAATATAAAATAAAACGCACACCAAAGTACTTTTTAAGCTTTTATTGAGTTTGATTAATGTCAGTGTTGCATTTGGAGAGGCAGGGTGACAACTTAGATGTTTTTTAGGCTATATTTTTGGAGGGAAAAGCTTGTGTTCATGTTCGCATTGGTAGTTGCACTGGCTTTAGCGGCTCTAACTTAACTTTTCCATGTCATTCATCTGATGATGGACGTCTCATTATATTTATTTTTGCACAACTGGGATGTAGGTTATTGATTCCCGTGATCTTGCTTATAAATTCCGATTCAGCCATTAGCCTACCGTGATCACGCAAAGACCTGTGGACCGGTGGCCCGTTCAGGATTATAATCATGACAACCAACGTAAAATATAAATAATTACGCTGTGCATGTACAAATGAATCATTTAGGAGGGATATAGACTGCTCCCATGACGTAGCTATGACCATATTTACAGTAATGTTCGGTAAATTTTAACTGTTAGGTATCTTTTCTATTTTGAATGTACTTTATTTTGTATAGTGCTATGGACCATTTAATATGTATGTCCTGAATAAAGATATGATGATGATGATGAGTTAATGAGTAAAATATTTGTTCCTAAATATGATCCATAACTGTTGGGATTCAATTCAGTGGCTAATGTAGCCCTTCATCCTACCCTATTCATAGACTAAACCATTCATCAGAAAACACACACAAATACATACATATATATATATATATATATATATATATATATATAACGTATGCCTATATACATTACACAAACACATGCATAACCCTAAACCATTTAAATAAATCAATGTGTGTGTGTGTATATGTATATCTAATATTATATATATATATATATATATATATATATATATATATATATATATTTATATTGTATATCTAATATTATATATATGAAGAGTTCAGATGCAAAAGCCTCTAAATGCCATTTGAAATGTTCTTCTTTAATGATGATTTTTATCAAACTTGTATATTTAAGTTCAGTAATTTCACTTAAATAACAATTAATAGGTAATTATCATTGCAATTTAAGTGAAATCACTGAGCTTAAATATACAAGCTTGATAAAAATGACCATTCTAGAAGAAAATTTCAAATGGCACTTAGAGGCTTTTGCATCTGAACTCTTCATATATATATATATTTATATGATGTTAGAAAAAAATATTATATACATCAGGTAACCATAAGTTAGCTAACAACGTTAGTGAAGTGTTGGTCACGTAAGCTATCGCTGCAATTAACCTATTATCTTCCAATAAACATTTACTAGATCTGGCTACATAACATATAACTACAGACTAGATTCACGAGAGGTCGGCTAATGTGTGTAAAAGTAAAAATTACAGTAATTTCATTAATTTACCAGCGAGGGGACATCGGAAGCACTGAAAATGAATGGGGTTCAATGCTGGAACTATCAGTGGTTGGAACTAATGGGCGGGTCCATGACACGCGTTACTTCCGCATTCCTGAGTTACAGTGGCGGTCTACGGGACTGTCATAACTCTCTGAATACATGGCTCTGGTTATGAGTGCAGTGAGCTTGCAGAGACTCCGCCCATACTCTCTTCTGATTGGCTGTGATCTTGTATTGATTTGGTTGTGAGTGCAGTGAGCTTGCTGAGACTCCGGACCACACTCTCTTCTGATTGGCTGAGATCTTGTATTGATGTGGTTATGAGTGCAGTGAGCTTGCAGAGAGACTCCGCCCACACTCTCTTCTGATTGGCTGAGATCTTGTATTGATGTGGTTGCGAGTACAGTGAGCTTGCAGAGATTAAAACATTGATGCTCATAAAGACATTGTAAACGTGATCCATATGAATTCAATTTGATAATCAAAGGTTTCTGAAGAGATTCATTCTCTGTATGTGATGCACAAATTTCCTTTATGCTCTTATTGATGTATACACATTCATCAACACACACTCATCAAATATGGTATATGGAAGCTCAACTTTATTTGCTTGACATGCAATAAAGATATTCACTTATCTTTTAATATAATGTAGTCTATCTTTCTTGCACGTCAAGTATATGTTTTTGCACAAAAATAAATAAATAAGAATAACATTTGGCGTTAAATCTGGTTCTGATTCTGAATGAAATAGTGCTCTCGTTTTTTCTTTCACCTGGATCTGTTTTCACTCTGCTCGGTGCATTGCATTCTGGGATTGCACTGCAATGCTACGTTTAAACTGATCTTGGAACACAGCATTATAAGCTTTATAAGCCTTGAACAGCCTTTACATACGATAACCTGAAATGCTCCCAGTTTAGCGCTCCGGCTCTTGGGCCGAAAACCGTCAGGATTAGTGGTAGTGGCATCTGTCCACTGCTTTCATAAGCATTCTGCTCAAGGTGGGGGAGTTTGTGTGAGGGGACAGTGTCCTCAGATTCCCTGTTAGTGAAGATGTTCCTGCTGTTTCTGAGAGCTTTCCCTTGGGATCCACACGGGTTCTTACATGCGCATATCTTCCCTCAGTTCAGTTCAGTTCAGGTTTGCAGAAATGATCCGTGTCTCTCTGATGAGATGTGAAGCAGAACCTCTCTGTGCTCCTTACGGATGGAGAAACGGGAGGAACGCTCTCCTCTGTTTGCAGGATCAGACCTGTTAATCTCTTATTTGTTCATCAGCTGATAGCTTTTAACCTGTGAAGCTGGTGTGTGAGAATGTGGATCTGCATTTCAGCCTGTTTGTGTGTTTCAGCATAATCCAAGTGCTTAAATCTAAAAAGTATTTGTCCTGATTGCTCCATCACTGATTTCTCGGTTACTGATGTGATCTGTGTTTATCTGGAGTCTTGATCTTCAACGTGATATTGGTCTGAATCATGGTAGTCTCTTATGGTCTCAATCTGTTTATTGATAATGCAGTAACACTTTACAATACGGTTCATTTGTTAATGTATTTTAACCATGAGCAATACATTTGTTACAGTGTTTAGTAATCTTTATTAATGTTAGTTAATAAAAATATAGCTGTTCATTGTTTGTTCATGTTAGTTCACAGTAGATTAACTAATGTTAACAAATACTACCTTTGATTTTAATGATGTTAATACATTTTGAAATTAATATTAACTATGATTTGTAAATGCTGAAGTATTTTTCATTCTTATTTCATAGTAAACTAAAGTTAAATAACAATCCTTATTGTCAAGTGTTACCAATAATGTAGTTTTTTTTTTCTTCATACGGTTTGGAATTTCTACCTTAACGAAGCCCTGGAGAAACTTAACAAAGCCCTCACTTAATTTTCAATGTTTAAAAAATACAGATTTTTGCCAACATATTTTTGTCACACAAATGCAAAGAGAATTTTTATTTTATTTTAAATACAGTAAAAAAAACTCTCCACAATAAAAGACAGTGACTAATTTGTTGTTTTTAAACGTACAGTATGCGATTTTTGGCCACCAGGGGTTACTCGTTTAAAATAATAACAAAAGACGTACTTTGATGACGTCGGGAAAGAGCGTGGGCTCACGGGAGTTGTTGTTGCTGTCAACAGGCTTGTTTGAGATGAGCAAATTCTGCGCAGAATCGATCACCGGTGATCAGCGCGAGATGCATGCCGGTTAGAAATGTGTCCGAGAACGGTCCGCCTGGCTCTGATGTCATGCCGACGTATGTCAAAAAACTCTCGCGAGCGCAAGGCGGAAGGGTCGGATTCTGCAGTCGCGCGCAGTTGCTCTCCACCGACTGCGCTGATCAAAAGCATGATGGGAAACGACTTGCTGACGACACAGCTTAATGCTCATTGGTTTAAACAACATGATGAAGGTAAATTCCATATTCAAATTCTCCAAATCAAGGCCATGTTTTTTTTTTTTTTTTTTTCAAATTGAAACTGATATATATTGTGAATCTCTTAAACGGGTTAAAAATAAGAATGCTATAGTCAGTAACTCAAATAGGCCTACTCTAAAATGTTCAAGTGAAAAATAGCTCTCATTTTATAGATGATGAAGTTTGTAAGTCTGTCTATTTAAGCTAAGCTTATTTTGATTTATTTATTTTATTATTAATTTTATTCTGATGTTTATTTATTTGTCGCTGTATAATAGGCCTATTTGTTTCACGAATTGTGGTGCTTGTAGGTAGGCTATGTTTGTAACTTGCATTCTAATAAAAAAGTAAAATAAATAAAAATAAAAGAACAACAGATAAATTGTTCTCTTTTAAAATGTTTGATTTTAAAACTGATATCATGTTTTATGTGTATACATATGGGTGAATAAACTCTCTGACAGTGCCATATGGGTTATATTTCATTTTTGTTAAAACAATAAACACGTCTATATTAAAGAAAAAAAAAGATTGATAAACACATATTTAACAAGTACTTTGGGTGTCTTGTTCATTATATTTATTTTTATATAAAAGCAACAGAACTTAAATCACATCCAGTTTATTAGCAACACGTGCACGAGCGTGAATCCCGTCCCGCGATATCCGCCTTTGATCTCACAGGTGTCTGATTCACTGCGAGAACCGAGATCTGTCCGGCTTGATTGCGCTTTTTTCACTCCTCCCCTCACTGCAGCCGCCTACTCTCGACTACATTGCAGGCGAGGCGAGGCGCATCTCAAACAAGCCTAACGACAACCAGCTCAGCTCATGACATCATCATTTCACAAAATATACAGATATACGGCATCTCTCTGTAGATTTAGCTTGTCAAGAAGCTTTAAATGCAACCCCAATGTTTACCTGTGTCATGCTTCTCCTGTCCCAAACCCTTCTCGGGTCATATTTTTCAGGTACGTTTGAGCTTTAGCTATATTATAATCTATATTATAATATCTATAATATTAAATATTATAGATAGAATATTATATATCTATAATATTCTATAATACTTCTATGATGTTCTGTAATAGCTACCTCTGTAAAATACTATAGTATTCCTATAGAAATAACGTTATTATAATATTTTGTCCTAAAATACTTCAAGATTCGTTTTTCCTGAGGAATGTCTCATTCACATTAGCGTTATCAGCTTAAGTTTATCAGCTCAATACAGAGTGAGAGTGCAGACTGTGAGAATTCGGATAACTGTCAGCAAAACCCCTCGGCAACTTCGAAGTTACTACTGATCACCGTTTTACAAAAGGATTAATAGTTTGGAGTGAAGCTTACGTACATTGTTAAGTGACAAGGTTTTTATGGACTTATAGTAACTTCAACTTACCTGGAGATTCAACCAGATAACAAGTCTGGAAACTACACCTCCGGCCATTTGGTTGGGTCATTGACCCAGTTTTTAATTAAATAAGGGCAATCATAACCTACAGTTCATTTTGCAATGTACCGTTGCCGGTCGGCAGCCGTCAATGACTCGTAATATGACATTTTTGTCATTCAAAATACATACGATGGTGGTCGCGCTGCTTTCCCCCACGCCGACCACGCCCCCAACTATGACGCGTTGCCGATAGACCAACGCCACTTTTGCGTCATCGAAGGGTAACGCCCCCTTTTGGGGGAAAACACCTCTATACTGTCTATGGGAAAACAAACGGATTCCCATGAGAACAGAACTCGCACTAGATCTGCAAAGTTTCTTGATAGCAAAAATGGCACAAACTTAAAGAAGCTAACGTTACTGAATACGGGGTTACAGAGGTGTCCCTTTGAAATTGTCGAAAACTGGATTAATGACCCCACACAGCGGCCAAATATGGACTATTCAGACATCTAACGTTAATCACCAAGTAAGCACGTAGCATTTTTTTCATTAACACTCACATTATGACAAACTAGACGATGAATGGATCATATTTAACTTGATTTAAGCTATTGACATAGTCTAATAAGGTAACGTTAGCTGCTAACAGCTTAGTCTTTCTAATAGCTAGTCGACAACAAAACTGTCAATAGCTTAAATCAAGTTAAATATGATCCAAGTGACATGGCCTCATCGTCTAGTAGTTTGTCATAGGCTACTGTGAGTGTGTAAATGATAAATAAATAAATAAATAAATAAAAAGGCTACTTACTTGGGATAGTGGTAACGTATGTCTGAATAGTCCATATTTGGCCACTGTGTGGGGTCATTAATCCAGTTTTCGACCATTTCAAAGGGACACCTCTGTAACCCCGTATTCAGTAACGTTAGCTTCTTTAAGTTTGTGCCATTTTTGCTATCAAGAAACTTTGCAGATCTAGTGCAAGTTCTGTTCTCATGGGAATCCGTATGTTTTCCCATAGACAGTATAGAGGTGTTTTCCCCCAAAAGGGGGCGTTACCCTTCGATGACGCAAAAGTGGCGTTGGTCTATAGTTGACTGGATTGATGATGGGGGCGGGGGAGACGCACATAGACTGTCCCATAGACCAGGGGTTCTCAAACATTTTGGTGCCAGGGACCCCTTTCAGGGGAAAAAAATTTCCAAGGACCCCCATCATATTTATAACCGTTATTGAGCACAAAGTTAATGTGTGAGCGGCATTTTTGCACAAAATTAAGGGTCTCCACCCAGGGTACTATGCAGGAATTTCTAAATAGCCTACTGAGGTCCCAAAAGTCATCTTACTAGGAATCACTTAGGATCCCTCACTTAGGAAATTTTGATGTTCTTGATCTATACATGTGCATTTTAAGGTGTTTTAAGGCCCCACAATTGGATAACTATAGATTTAGAAGCATGTCAGTGGGCAGTGGCATACATTTTTTTTTTTGTCAAGATGTCACGAAACACAATCACATATTCCAAACAGGAATGGCCTTAAAAGAGAAATGTTTCAATGATTAGGCCTATTCTGCACACAAATAAAGCCCATAAGCCTACAATGATAATGGCATTATGTTTAATAGGTGCGTGCGTTGTTAATTTGAGCTTCTGTAATTAGCTAAAAAAACATACAGTATATGTTAAATATATAAATCCATAATATTAATCTCATGGGCACAGTATGTTTCTCTTGACCTGCTTTTTCCTTTGTTAAAGTTGAGCTTGATTAATACTTTGCAAACTGATTGTTTCAGTCGTTTTTTGAAACTTTTATCTAAAACAGCTGTTTAGTTTATGTTAATTTAGGCCTACATCTTATCTCGCACTTTATGACCGTTGACTGAAACGTCGTGCAGGAATTCGCGTCGTGCGGGGAACTTTGAGTTCATTCCGAGTCAAACATTTTGACATTGAGCTATCGTTGTTAGTCTGCTGAAGCACCTCAGACGAGAATGTCCGTTATCATCGCGATGTGCATCCTTGCAACCTCAATTGTGGGTACGGCCCTGTCACTATGCACTTTTATTTTGATAATGATCAGACTTCTAAAGTCAAATCTACTGTAGCAGTGCTAGAACTGACTATTGTGCGCGCACGCGAGACGCCGGCGCGCGATTACGTGGATAGATAAGACAAGAGTGCATCATCCGAAACGGTAAAGTGTCCATTTTTTATTTGTGTATAGGCTACATTATAAATGACTACAAAATGTCATGCCTTTTAAAAATACAGAAAACAACCGGATGCGGGTTCATGCCCGCATGTCTGTCTCCTTTCTGGCGCACGTCCCGCAAAATCAACAGCAGCGAATAGTCTACTTGACGCACAGATATAGATTATCTATCTATAGAAAACTTTAAGTGTCTACTTTGTATTGTTTTGTGTTGTTAAATGCATTATATAACAAGTTACTTAGGAATAAATAGCATGTTTTCAGATGATAAAGAAAACATGACTCATAGCACGGAAAAAACGTTAGGTTGTTATAAATTATTTCGCGGACCCCCTGGCTTTAGCTCACGGACCACCAGGGGTCCGCGGACCCCACTTTGAGAACCACTGCCATAGACAGTCTCTCCCTCTCTACCCTGCTCTCTCACCTTCATTTTCTCCTCACGAGCATGACGTAGATCAACAGCTAGATCAATGTGTATAGAAGCACTATGATTATGACCTCCGATCACAAAAATCTGAAATTATCGTACATTATGGGATTTTTTTCATTATTGATCGTACATCGTACAGAGGTCAAAATTATCGTACAAATACGATAATTATCGTACATCTGGCAACACTGCCCCTGGTCAGAGCCTGACTCCACCCACTAGCAATATTTGAAAAATGCTGAAAAAATGGGCAGACCCCAGCGGGGCCAGGGGGCGTGCACCTGAGACCCGCCGTGAGTGACAGCTGCTGTCAGACTCTAAAATAGAGAGAGACTGGAGTGACGCAAGTAGCTGCCTTTGCAACAGAGCGGCCATTTGAAGTCGAGGACTTTTCTCCCTCACCTTCACTCACCTGAAGTGGATGAGGGTGAATTGTATGTAGACACAGGGCCAAATCCATTCGAGCCGCTGGCTCAAACTGCGGTCTTAACTCCCGCATCGCGACCGGCATCTAATGAGTTTTGTCGTCGAGTTGATCTCAATAGCGCGCGCTCTGTGGGCATATATTCATATTGATATTCTGCCGCTATGTGAAAAAATCCAGCAAAACGCGCCGGCTCGTTTGTCGACCCCAGAGGATTAACTTTATCCTAACCATAAATTGTGATTAAAATATCCATGATCACTCACATCAAGACGCCGCTGCGGTGGAGGAGTCCATGCAGGAGGAGCAGTGTTTGGCACTGCGTGTGGAGCTGTGTGGAGAAGCCCATGTCCACCTCTATTCCGTTACTATCCTGATCACTGTACTAAACACTGATAAATCTATGCTAACTTGAAGCTATCCTAACTGTACTATGCTACTAGCTACACAAAATAATCTAAATTATCTATATAATGCTATGCTAAATAGATGCAACAATACTCTATCCTGATCGTTTTCAAAAATAATCTAAATAATCTAAATAACTATAAATGCTATGCTAACTAGATGCTAATATAGGCTATGCTATCCTGATCGTTTTTTTAATACTCATAAATCCAACTCCTCCTGACTCGCTACAGTAGTTTTGACGGAACCAGATGCTTTTATACCAGGGGCTGCCAAGGGCGTGGTGAGCTCGCACCAAGGGCGTGACAGAGTGGCGTCTGAGAGTTCCCTACGTCAGAAAGTACCCCTACTGCAGGAGCTTTCCGTTTAACCTGAAGAGGGCAGCACTCAGACGTTTTTACACCATATATTTGAAAATCAAAACACTTTATACTCAATTGGGCCTAAAAAAAAAAAAAGTTTGGTTCCGGTTGGTTGTCAGTTGAGGTCATGGGTCGGTAGGGAATTTTTTTTTTTTTTTTTTTTTTTTTTTTTTCCAGTGGCAGCAAGGGATGGGTAGGAAATTCAAGGGATAGTTCACAAAATTATTTTTGATATGTTTTAGCTTACCTCAAGGGATAGATGTAGGTGTTTTTGTTTCTGCAGTATTTTCAATTTTGATAATTTTTGGTCAAAACTAAAAATATCAAAGTGAACTATCCCCTCAAGCCTTTTCACGTGCTTGTCCTCCAGACAAGTAAGTAAATCTGTCAATCACTTGTCTGAGTAAAAAGTTGCTTGTCCGGATTTTTTAAATTTATTTATTTTTTATTCTGAAGCAATATTCTCATCAGTGTTCAATCAGCTTTGATATTTAAAAAGGCATATTGTAATATCTGCACCTTTAAGAGCATCTCCTCCACCAATATTATTAAATGCCCTATAGTGTCTTATTATTCTAAATAATTGAATTTATTGATCAAATTTAGGAATTTAAAATGAAAGATGAAGCATACTGTTACCCTAGGTAGGGCTGATCAAATTAAATCATTTACAATGACAAATTACAATTTCATAAAATAATGTTATGAAATTGATTTAAATGTGGCGTGCAAATAAGAAATATTGGAAAGAATTATACTAGGCGACTTATAAACATAACACTAAACTGCCAATAGGTGGCGGCAGGCGGCCGTATAAATGAGTGAGTTATTGATTCATTAATTCAAACGATTCGTTCAAACGGTTGATTCATTTAAAGAATGAGACAGATGTTGATGTTTATGAATGGGTCATTGAATCCTTGACTCAACCGATTCGTTCAAAATGCTGAATCATTCAGTAATGAAAACAGGATGAGTTCCTGTGAGATGCGTCGTGGTTCTGCTGTGACTTTTCTTTGGAACTATTTTCGCTGCTGAAATGGAACAAAAACACCCAATATTGCTTATAAACAGTAAGTGACTTAATCTTAACTGTTTATTGAACTGTTGTAGGAAATCAATGTCACTTTTTCAATCGTGATGGTATTCAGGAAAAATTAGTGCTTAACATATGTTAAAATATAAAAACTCCACATTTAGATTTTTTTATAGGCAGAGTATGTTGTTAATTGTGTGTGTGTGTGTGTGTGTGTGTGTGCTCCGCTCATGTGTGTAGATTTCTCTGCGCGAGCGTCAACAGCGCAACCTTACCATCAGTAATACAGTAGGCCTGCTTATTATCCACAATCGATCGCAACTTGCAATAAATGTAATAAAATCAGAATCATTCTCTCGGTTTAGAGATTCCCTAGTTATTTTTTTTGTTTGTTATTGATGTTCTAATCAGGCTACTTGTCCGTTGGGGCGAGTAAAATTCTCTTTTACTTGTCCTTCAAAAATCCATTTGTCCCGGAAAAGCGGACAAGTTAGACGGGCTCTAGAGATACGAACCGCGGCAGGTTAGAGTGTTTTGGATTGCATAAAATAATGAAAGAAACGAACAAATACATGGCGAAAGAAGTGATAGACAGCAGAAGATGGGATTGGGATCATGATTGGAATTTTTGGGATGATTTTTAATAAAACTAGGCGGATGGAGGTATTAGTATGTGGTGTGTGCATGCCTATGAATGCATGTATTTGTATGTGTGCGAATATGAATAAAAATATCCTAAATTACAAAAAAAAAAAAAGACTTGTATAGTATGTATTATAGTTCAGTTTGACGAACGATATCTGCCTCGTTTGTTAATAGATTGCTGGAGGACAAGGTGCATCTTGCATCGCGTGCTATAAAAAGACGGAGCTGTACAAAAACGTAAATTTATAGTTCGCCTCAAATTTTTTTATTTGTGTATTTATTTAATTTTTATTATTTCTTCCCCAAGCTCATAAAATAATTTTGGGTCGCACATAAATTGACAGGGTCGGTCGGAAACCGGAAACAAACTATTTTTTTTTTTACGCCTAATGAGCTGGCTGTAGCAGCAGAACGTGCAGGCAAAGCGTAATCGTGGTCCATAACTATAATACAGACGAATATAAATATTAATATTACTACTTCAATGAATGACCTATTTTAGAACATTTTTCATATATAGAGCGCACCGGATTATAAAGCTCATAAGATACTGCAGTCTAACGTTTGACTGGGTTTGCGTTATTCATCCACTATGTGCTAAAGGCTAAAGGGAATGTAGTGAGTGCGCGGCGCCGGAGGTGAGGCGTTTTTTAGTAAGCATGAGAGAGCTGAAGCGGGCACGTACATTCGCAGCCTGACTCATATGAGTATTCAATGTGCGAGGCTCGCTAACAGCAACAGTTGGCTGTTTTGAATGAGACGACACGGTTACTGTGAACGGGGAACGCTTTATGCGCGAGCAGCACCGGAGACAGTGTGTCTGTTAAGAGTGAGCGCTCGTAAGCGGGCACGTGATTTACAAACATATAAATACGTACTACTTTTTTTTCCTTCGTCATTTTCTTTGCTTTCTTGGCGGTAGTCCAGTGTTCCCCTTTGTGTTTGGCGGTTTCGCCGGGTTCCGCAAGGAAGTTAGAGAAAATAGAGGAGTCAAAGGTTATATGACGCCATAGACGAGCGACGAAACGGAAATAAAGAAACGTCCCGTGTCTTCGAATTAAACTATAAATTTCTCCGTATTTGAAATTTGGTGGAAACTGTCGGGATAATGTAAGTACACATCTAACAGAAATATATAACATAGATACAATTATTTGTGCTATTTTTAATGCAGAAAAAATACATATTGTGGCTTTAATTTGCATTCATAACTGCAATGTTTACTGCTTTATTATAACTCCATAATGTCTGTACACCTTTAGGCATTAAAAAAAAAAAAAAAAAAGTTTGGTTCCGGTTTCCGACCGACCCTGTCCAATTATGTGCGACCCAAATTTATTTTATGAGCATGGGGAAGAAATAATAAAAAATAAATAAATACATGAATAAAAAAAAAACTTTGAGGCAAACTATTTCACACATCGTTCATCAAACTGAACTATAATACATATACTAGTCTTTGTTTTTTTTTGTTTGTTTTTTTGTCATTTGGGACACTTTTATTCATATACGCACACATACAAATGCATGCATTAGGCACGCACACACCACATGATACATCATCCCAAATCCCAATCCCCTCTTCTGCTGTCAACCACTTCTTTCACCATGTATTTGTTCGTTTCTTTTATTATTTTATGCAATGCAAAACACTCTAACCTGCCGCGCTTCGTATCTCCAGAGCCCGGTCCGCTTGTCCGGGACAAATGGAATTTTGAAGGACAAGTAAAAAAGAATTTTACTTGCCCAAACGGACAAGTAGACATTTTGACATAATTTGTGTGTTATGGTTTGTTCAAGCCCGAAAAATAACTCGATACCGATGCGCGTTTTTTCTGTGGGTCGTGTGTGTGTTAATAGGCAGGATTTAACGACTACTGCGTAATTGCGTTCTATATTTTTAAGGCTTTAAATTTTTTTTTTCACATGCCAACCGCGGTGCCGTGGTGGGCTTGTCCAGCCCGTTCTCATCCTTTAACGTCATATAGAACGCTAAATGCAAAAACGGCGCTATACTACGCACATGGCACCCTTTATCGTTAATATAACACGCGAACCCAAGACGTTATAAATCCTTTAGCGTGAATATGACACGCACACCCTACCCCACACCTAAACTTAGCCCTCACAGCGCGTGTTATATTAACGATAACGGGTGCCATGTGCGTAGTATAGCGCCGTTTTGTCATAGCGTTCTGTATGACGTTAAAGGATGAGAATGCGTTGGTTTGTCATGAAACCGGTGTTTCGACTGAACACCGGTAACACCGGTAACACGACTACCGTAGCAAGCCTAGTGGCAGGATGGGTTTGTCTTTTCCTGAGTGTCAGGATAGGTTTGTCTTATCCCCAATTGTCAGGATAGGTTTGTCTTATCCTGAGTGTCATGGTAGGTTTGTCTTATCCAGAGTCTAAGGATAGGTTTTTTTTTTATCCTGATTGTCAGGATAGGTTTTTCTTATCCCGATTGTCAGGATAGTCTTATCCTGAGTGTCAGGATAGGTTTGTCTTATCCCGAGTGTCAGGAGAATAGGTTTGTCTTGTTCTCTGTGTTGAGGGACTGCAGGCTGGAATTTTTTCTGGCACTCACTTACCTTTGCGTTTTGTAGTCGTTTGCTGCATGTCAAACCTTCCTCCTCCAAACTGACATCTCCAACAGCACCTGTGTCCCTCAAAAGTATTTTTGGTGCTGTTCTCTCTCTCTAACACACACACACACACACACACACACACACACACACACTCACACTCATGCAAGCCCATATGTGCTCACACTTGCGTCTGCCCACTCACACACATAATACCCAGAAGTAATGGCAGGAACAGTTGCTCTGTCACTCTCTGTTTTCACTTGCTCTATCTTTACTGCGTAATTTCTCACTTTCTGTGTTCATTTCACACTTTGAGTAGCCATAAAGCCAGATTCATATTTTGAATAAAAAAATGTTGTTTTGTTCGATCATATTTGAGTTTAAACCATGAAGTTATGATAATAGACTGTAATAGACTGCCAAAGAAAATTTCTGTCAAAGATGCTTCAAAATTCACCTTTTGTGTTCCACAAAAGAAACATTATAGCATGAAGGTTTTAAATGATAAACCAACGGGAGAATTAAAGAGTATTTTTACTTGAAATTGTTTAATTTGGTCAAACATTTTTCATTTATTAAATTATTCATTTAAATGTTTATACATCGTAGTTAAAGTGGGACCCTTTATTTTTATAGATAAATATTATCACTATAATAGAACAAATATAAATATTAATATTGCATTAATATTTTTTCTTGCATGGTTTGAGGACTACAGCAACCAGTCCATGCTGTCGATTTTACTATAGGGATTATTTTGTGGCAAAGTAGCACTAATAAAAACTATTTTTTTTTTGTTCTAGCCTTACTCACTATATGTTATTTAACTTGCGACCCAACAGTTTTGCACGTATTTGTAGCATTTTATTTTTCCCTGAAGTCAGCTCATAATGTTAGTAATCAAGGATGTGAGCAATTACTGTATTTAGCTGCTTGATGTTTTTGGTGGTTATGGCCTTTTTAAATCATGATGTTTTGCATGTTTCTTTCCCTAAAACCTATACTAAGTTAGTTTGACGTGACATTTTATATGCTCTAGTTTCATATGTAAATGACCTTCACAGTTGTTGCTCATCATGGAGATTCAAGCTGCTGAACAGTTCTCAAATATTAATAGAATAAAATAAAAGTCATAATATCAAAAGGATATAAACCATTTTATGGTGTGGGTTGGGTTATTAAGATTTGGCATGTAAACATTTAATTTAACACTAGAAGTGCCAGGATTCCAAAACTACTAGAACGGCCACATACGGTCATTTTGACCGTTAGATTCAAAACAGTGTTTATTTAGTTGACGAATCATTTTCGTAATTATTTTCATCAAACACATTTTTTCAAAGACGAAAACGAGACAATAACTGAATAAAAACTAGGTTTGAATGACAAAAACTATGACGAAAATGTCAAATAATAGGACTAGCAGAACTAGTGAACAGCCCATGCAGCAAAACAAACAGTGCAGGACAGGGCAGCGGAGCTCACCAGGATCATCCGACATGAATGGAACATCTGGATCCGCCATATCTGATGACAGCAGCCGTCTCTTTTTCCTTGATGTTGACTCTGACTCTGAATCACTCTCTGATGAGGAGGAAATGAAAAAAAAATACCGCGAAATTCAGTGCGGTCAATATGACCGTCTATGGCCGAAATAGGTAAATATGTTCATTTTTTTTTTGTTTTGCCTTACGTTTACATAACTTCATTTATATGAAAAGCATTTTAAATTAAAATACAGACAATTTTAGGAAAAGTCAGGTCCCAGCAGGATTTTATTATTTTTTTCAACAAAGTTATTGTAGATATAAAATTCAAAACGGTCAAAATGACCGTTATGGCCGTTCTAGTGTTAAAGGGGACATATCATGCAAAATCCACTTTTTTAGCCTTAAATGCATTTTGTTATATGTTTGGAGTATTTATAAGTACAGAAAAGATGAAATTATTCTCTTCAGGTGCTTCGTTTATATTTTTATATTCTGTTTTGGTCATATTTTTCAACCTTCAGATTTTTCTGTTTTCTATGACGTTTTTTGAACTATAACGTCACCGTATTTGCAGCGGAACTGACAAATAAGGACATTGACTACCGGCCCAACACTTCGAGCAATCCGCCATTATTATTTCTCGCTCCAATTTTGTAGTCCGAGCTCAATGATGCAGAAGTTACGAGAGGGCAAGTCAAAATGTTCGGTTTTTGGATGTAGTAACCTGAAGCACTTCAAGGATTCCCACTTTAACAACCTCCGCCATTATAAAGAAGGGTTTGCCGATTGACTTCATCTGAATGAGAGGTAAATTCCTTCTATCTTTTCCAGACGACGAACAGAGCATTTCGATAAGCTGTAAATATCGTTAATAAAAATAAAGTACTTTACTTTCCTAAAACACATGGTGGTCATGGTTTAGCTGTACCTTTGTCTTTCTTTGTTTTTGTTTTGAAGTAACGTTACACGTCTGCAGTATTATTGTTCTTGAGTTTCATCAATGGTCATTTAGCTGCTGTTTTCTGATGCTTTTCTAAACGTATCATATTATCAATACAGATGGTTTGTGGTAAGATTAGACCGTAGTCATTTATCTTGTCAGTGTGCTTGTTTTAACAAGAGAAATAGTCGACTTTCACTAATAACACAAAACAGTTAACTCACATACCAATACATGAAGAGGTTGTTCTGCAGGTTCGTCGTCGTCTTTATCAACTCGCTCGCTCTGGCTTGAATATTTAAGGCTTGATGGATAAGTCTTCTGTTGTTGACACTTTATTAACGTGTGAATAAAAATGTTCTTTGAAGGTATCGTATATAATCATATATCGCTAATCAAACTACAATAATGGCCAAACGTGGGGAGTTGAACTGACTGTGAACTCATCGACCTGGAGAGCGGGTGGGGTATGACGCATCTCCTTTTTATTTAAAGGGGCCGCTTTGAAATGGGTCGCTCACAGACGCACATCAGAAAAGGGGTAGAAAAGGGGCTTGTGGAGCTATAATAATGAGGAATTCAGACCCAAGCATTGCAGTTATGTTTTATATAGACCACAACAGTATGATTTATACATAAAAATTAATGATTTAAAAGCATGATATGTACCCTTAAAGGATCTCGATAGACTGGTGATATATTTGCATTGTGAATGTTAACGTATATATCTGTATAATTCATCAAACGCTTTTATTCACGACAGATCAAGAGAAAATAGTTTTTTTTATGATGTAATTAATAGTGAAACACCTCACTCACTCACTCACTCATGTGTGTGTTGATGTCCAGTTTGTGTTGATTCAGATGGATGACTGGTTTCTCTGGGGACTCATGATCTTCACGGCTCCCTCGGTGAGGTTGAATCTCTCTGGTTTTATGAGGAGCCCAATCATCCCTCGGCCTGTTAAAGTAACCAGGCTGAACACACACCTCTGTTCCACTCTCAGCTCTTAAAGTTTAATTACACACAACCGAGATCTGCACTTTCCCCAGACTATACACAAGCTTTCTTCAATTTTACACTTGACCTTAGATTTGGAATTCTTTTGCTTTGACCGTGAGTTCGGTATTGCAGTATGTGATATCAGTGTCTGCCTGGATCCTCGTGCTCTGACTGCTGAAAACTGAAGTTTGGTGGAGGGGGGATATGGTGTGCGTTGTTTGGTGTGGGGGGTTGTTTGGTGGAGGGTGGACTATGGTGTGGGGTTGTTTGGTGGAGGGGTATTATGGTGTGGGGTTGTTTGGCGGAGGGGGGTTTATGGTGTGGGGTTGTTTCTGTGGAGGGGGGTTATGGTGTGGGGTTGTTCGTGGAGGGGGGATTATGGTGTGGGGTTGTTCAGTGGAGGGGTGTTATGGTGTGGGGTTGTTTGGGGGAGGGGATTATGGTGTGGGGTTGTTCAGTGGTGGGGTGCTATGGTGTGGGGTTGTTCGGTGGAGGGGGGTTATGGTGTGGGGTTGTCCGTGGGAGGGGATTATGGTGTGGGGTTGTTCAGTGGAGGGGGATTATGGTGTGGGGTTGTTCGGAGGAGGGGGGATTATTGTGTGAGGTTGTTCAGTGGAGGGGAAATTATGGTGTGGGGTTGTTTGGTGGATGGGGGATTATGGTGTGGGGTTGTTCGGTGCAGGGGGGTTATGGTGTGGGGTTGTTCGGTGGAGGGGTGTTATGGTGTGAGGTTGTTTGGTGGAGGGGGTTATTATGTAGGGTTGTTCGTGGAGGGGGGATTATGGTGTGGGTTTTTCAGTGGAGAGGTGTTATGGTGAGGGGTTGTTTGGTTTAGGGGGGATGATGGTATGGGGTTGTTTGGTGGAGGGGGGTTATGGTGTGGGGTTGTTTGTGGAGGGGGGATGATGGAATGGGGTTATTTGGTGGATGGGGGATTATAGTGAAGTGTTGTTTGGTGGAGCGGGGTTATGGTGTGGGGTTGTTCGGAGGGGGGGGATAATGGTGTGGGGTTGTTCGTTGGAGAGAGGTTACGGTGTGGTGTTGTTCATGGAGGGGGATTATGGTGTGGTGTTGTTCGGTGAAGGGGTGTTATGGTGTGGGGTTGTTCGGTGCAGGGGGATTATGGTGTGGGGTTGTTCGGTGGAGGGGTGTTATGGTGTGGGGTTGTTCGGTGGAGGGGTTATTATGTAGGGTTGTTCGTGGAGGGGGGATTATGGTGTGGGTTTTTCAGTGGAGAGGTGTTATGGTGAGGGGTTGTTTGGTGTAGGGGGATGATGGTATGGGGTTGTTTGGTGGAGGGGGGGTTATGGTGTGGGGTTGTTTGTGGAGGGGGGATGATGGAATGGGGTTATTTGGTGGATGGGGATTATAGTAAAGTGTTGTTTGGTGGAGCGGAGTTATGGTGTGGGGTTGTTCGGTGTAGGGGGATAATGGTGTGGGGTTGTTCGTTGGAGGGGGGATTATAGTGTGGGGTTGTTCGGGGGAGGGCGGATTATGGTGTGGGGTTGTCCGGGGGAGGGGGATTATGGTGTGGGGTTTTTCGGTGGAGGGGGATTATGGTGTGGGGTTGTTCGGTGGAGGGGGGATTATGGTGTGGGGTTGTTCGGTGCAGGGGGTTATGGTGTGGGGTTGTTCAATGGAGGGGTGTTATGGTGTGGGGTTGTTCGGTGGAGGGGGGTTATGGTGTGGGGTTGTTCGGTGAAGGGGGTTATGGTATGGGGTTGTTTTTCAGAGTTTGGCCTCTTAGTTCCAGTGAAAGGAACTCTTAATGCTTCAGCATGCAATATATTTTGGACCGTTTCATGCTCTTTACTTTTTGGGAAGAATTTGGGGATGTTCCCGTCCAGCATGATCGCGCACCAGTGCACAAAGCAGGTCCATAAAGACATAGATGATGAGTTTGGTGTGGAGGAACTGGACTGGCTACACAGAGTCCTGACCTCATCCTGACAGAACAGCTTGGGATGAATTAGAGTGGAGAGCCAGAGCTTCTCCTCCAACATCAGCGCCTGACCTAACTAATGCGCTTCTAGAAGAATGCTCAAATATTCCCATAAACACACTCCTTAACCTTGTGTAAAGCCTTCCCAGATGAGTTGAAGCTGTTATAGAAGCAAAGTGTGGCCAGCTCCATATTAAACCCTATGGATTAAGATTGGGACGTCATTAAAGTTCAGGTGCACGTAAAGGGAGGAATTGCACATCTAGTAGGGATGGGGCCGATCCAGTATCGGTATCGGGACCGATACCAGCGTAATTCACGTATCGGATTTTTCCGATCCAACCTGCGGAGAAATCCGATATTTATGAGCCATGTCTGCTGAAATGACTCAAAAAGTGATTCCCGCCGGGCCTGCTAGTCTGCTAGCTGGCTGCAAACTGTGGAATGGATATCCTGAACGGAGGTTCAGCTCAATCATAGACTATAAAAAATAGGGCTCAATGAGACACACAGACCGCCGCTCAGGAAATCCATTCCGCAGTTTGCAGCCAGCTAGCAGGATAGCATTGAGCTACCAACATGTTCGCTGTGTGGAAATACACCACAGCAGAGCAAGACAGCAAAACGCAATGTTTGCAAAGCTGTATTAATTAAACTATTTGTCTGTGATGCATTCTTTGCAATTCGCAGTCCAGAAGAGAAAGAGAGAGATCTCTCACGCGGTGCCACAGCACGCACAACACGACAGCCCTGCTTAATGAGTGACGACAGAGGACAGAACTAAACATTCAAACGTAGCCTGGTTACACTTTAGATCTGTGATATTAGTCTGATTTCCAAAGATTAAATAATATATTGAGGTAAAAAAAAACATTAAAAATAATAGCCGCATTCTGTCTAGCCAACTTCCTTCCCATCGCTGCGGTGCACTGTCATTTCTCCTTAAAACTCAAACTTTAAGACAGAATCAGCACGATCGGTGATTGTAGTAAAATGCAGTCTCTGCTGTTGCTAAATTGCGGGACGCTTTTAATAATAAAAGAGCTATTAAAAGCACCAAATTTGACCGCAACAAGACAAGCAAATTATACTCTGGCTTCATATGCGCGTCTAAACGATCAAATGTAGCCTGCACAAAAATTTCAAACCGACCGGCTTGGAGATTAACACTTAACCCTTTGATGCGCAAGCTATGGATACCCCTTCTAATGCGCAACATGGGTCTAAAAAGACCCGTATTCATTTCCTATGGTATTTCAGTGATGGCTGAGTGTTTTCTTTGCTGAATCTTTAAACTATATGTATTTTATCATTTGTTATTCCAGGTCTTCATTAAATATCTTGTTTTTGATATCCACAAATCATTGTGTTTATGTTTCCTTTCTTACTTTATAAACAAACACAGTTTTTGTATTTCTACATCAATTTTACACATGGGTCTAAAAAGACCCGTATTCATTTCCTATGTTATTTAATGCATGGCTGGACTTTTCTTTTCTTTTTATCTTTTGAGATCAATTTATTTAAGCATTTAATATTCCATTATCTATAAATTTCATGATTTATAAATATTAAAAAATATTGTTTTCAATTACCAAAATATATTTTTTTCATTTTTTTCTAGGTTTTGTGTTACTATATCAAATGTACTTATCAAGCATAATAAAACAAAAGAATAAAGACAACGTTTTGTTAAATTGATAATCTTAGAAGTAATTTTAACAACATATTTAACACTTGAAATGTTTATTTGCCACTTTGTCTCGCATAGCATTCACATATCACAGATAACTGATAACACTGACATTGAACTGTGGTGTAGTGTAACTGTATTGAATTGTGGTGAATGTGATCAAATAAAAAAAAAAACAGAAAAAATAAAATCACACTGGTACAGCGGCATCTCAAATTGCCATCTTAGTGCTTAAATGCCTCACAAATGACAACTACATGTTTGTGCTCCTTGCACACAGGCCTGGTGCTCTGGGAACACCAGTTGCTGACTTTTCTGTCTTTGGCAGCTGGGCATCATTTCAATCATAGAATGATTTCAGTATAAGAATCATTTCAGCATATGAGTGATTATGAACTGTTAGGCCTAAATGTAAGTAAGCTTTAAAAAACAATCTTTTTTTGTGTAGTTAACATTAGCTAGCTAGAATATGTCAACAGCTAGCTAGCTAATAGTATTGGACATGTTTCTCCTTCTCACTAGGATTTCTCACTAGGATTACAAGGTCAAGGTAACCATAGACTAATATTGAGATATTATGTTGTTATCTTTTACAATATATATATATATATATATAAATGTCTGTGGTTAAAATAAATTAAGATTAATAAAAAATTTTGACCCATGTATGTAAAATTGATGAGGAAATAAATTAAAAAAACCTAACATAATGATTTGTGGAAATTAAAAACAAGATATTTAATGAATACCTGGAATAAGAAATGATTAAAAAAAAACATATTTTAAATTAAAGATTCAGCAAAGAAACACTCAGCCATCACTGAAATAACATTTCATGAAAACTCAGTCTGAAATAACATTCAATGAATATGGGTCATTTTAGACCCATGTATGTAAAATTGATGTATAAATACAAAAACTGTGTTTGTTTATAAAGTAAGAAAGGAAACATAAACATAATGAGTTGTGGAAATCAAAAACAAGATATTTAATGAAGACCTGGAAAAGGAAATGATAAAAAAAACACATATATTTTAAAGATTCAGCAAAGAAACACTCAGCCATCACTGAAATACCATAGGAAATGAATACGGGTCTTTTTAGACCCATGTATGTAAAATTGATGTAGAAATACAAAAACTGTGTTTGTTTATAAAGTAAGAAAGGAAACATAAACCCAATGATTTGTGGAAATCAAAAACAAGATATTTAATGAATATCTGGAATAAGAAATGATAAAATACATATATTTTAAAGATTCAGCAAAGAAAACACTCAGCCATTACTGAAATACCATAGGAAATGAATACGGGTCTTTTTAGACCCATGTTGCGCATTAGAAGGGTTGCTATAAAAAAACTATTTTTATTCAAAAAGTAAGAAATGAAAAATAAAAATAAGGATTTGTGATGATCAAAAACAAGTTAATTGAGGAATACCTGGAATACTGAGTGATGAAATTAATTTCTTGCAAAGATATAGAAAATGAAAACTCAGTCGGGTCTATTTAGACCCATGTTGTGCATCAAAGGGTTAAATCATTTATGTCTAAAATGAACGTAGTTATGGAAATAGTTGGGAGAAAATATGGTGCATCAGTAGACTATGAAATCTGCACTCGTTCTTAAAGGGGCAGCAGGATAAATGTGACGATTGCGATATTACTGAGAAGAATCAAACAACAAAAGGCAAAGAGAAAATCACTCACAGCTCTTGAATGAATTAATTCAGCTTTAATAAGCATAAATCTATCTATGATAAACTTTGCAGTGCTATTTTACTTTTGATTTCTTTATTATAATTCTTTTTAGACCTTACCTGAATAATATTAGTTGACCTTCCTGAAATTAAAGCACTGTGTAGGCCTGCCCTGTATAATGTGTATCTTTGTTGAATTTTCTATCTATTTCTTAATATATATATATATATATATATACAGTATATATATTGACATACATACGTACATATCATCCTTGCTTGTAGAGAGGAGTTTATTTCAGCATCATATAAAATCAACAATAATGATAAATAATATTAAAGCATACACAGCTCTGGTATCGGAAAAGTATCGGTATCGGCCAATATCCAAAGTCAGGTATCGGGATCGGATCGGAAGTGTGGATCGGTGCATCCCTAAAATCTAGTGTATATATAGCTATAGGAAAAAATTGTGTCTTACATTTCATACAGTTGATTGGTGAACATGAAGCAGTGTGGCTCTGAGAAACATGATTTTGTTTACTTTGGTCCTGAATGAATCAGCTGTTTGAATGAATCAAATCAATGAATGATTCAATGACTCACTCATTTAGAGACATTTACCACCACCTACTGGTAGTTTAAGTTTCTTAGAGTATCATTTAATTTTAAAAAGCCACATAAAAAAAAAAAAAAAAAAAAAAAACTTTAAAGGAAGAGTTCACACAAAAACGAAAATTCTGTCATCGTTTACTCGCCCTCATGGCCGTTGAAGCCTAGAATTTTTGTACAAATATACATTGTTGAATCAAACCAAATATTAATTTTTCTAAAGCTGCTTTTTGTAATATCTATTTGATGCTTTTCTCATTTAACACAATAATGCCTTTATATGTTCTTGTGGGGGTTCTTGGCCAAATTTCATGTGTGAATAATTTTTTATCAAGTTTATGTTGTATATTTTTTCAGGGGTTTTCAGGATATGACCCCTTTAAATATTTTTTTCCAGTAATTGGTGTGACTCTGGCTCAGCCCTACTTACTGAGGTTTAAAGCTGGCTTGAGATCTGTCTTCTGTTTGTTTGAGTGCTTCTACAGTGTTTTGTTTAGTGTTAAAGCCTGTTCCTGGATCAGTGGTTAAAAATACCATGAGCTCTGAATACCAGTGGGAATGAATCCTGAGGGAATCAGACCTCAATGGTTCGCCCTGGGAAAAGAGACTGGAGCAGTGCTGGGAACACACTGGTGTGTGTGTGCGTGCAGGCGTGCATGCGTTCGTAGTATGTACATTTTACAGTACGTGTATACAGTATGCTTGTGTGTACTGTATAGTGTGTTTTCAGTAAACCGTATACATGTGTACAGTATGCATGTGCATAGTGTGTACTGTATGTTTTTACAGTATGTTTACAGTGTACAATATGCACGTGTACTGTGATTGCAGGATACAGCATGCATGTGTACTCTGTATAGTATGTGTTTACGGTATGTTTACAGTATGTATGTTTACAGTAGGCATGTGTCAAATATGTTTAGTTTACAGTATGTGTGTACAGTGTGTACAGTATGCATGTACACTATGTGCTTAGAATACAGTATGCATGTGTACAATGTGAACTGTATAAGTTTACAGTACAGTGAGTGTGTACAGTATGAGTTTTATACCTGTGAAGCACTGTGAGATGTCAGACTGCCTGTTTTATTTGTTGCCTTCAGTTCCACGTTAAACTCTTCTTTGGATTTAAAAATCCCCCACCATATTTAAATGCATATTATTTTGTAATGTGTTCTGTGTGTGTGAGGTGTACGATAGGGCTCTCGAGGGCTGCGGATGCTCTGATAGGTCATTGGAGGCTTTCTTCCATAAACACCAGCATTAATGACTATCAGGACGGCGTCTGGCCCGAGTGTGTGAGCAGAACTTGATTACGCTGCAGGGATTGGAGAGAGTGTTATGACTGTCGGACTGACATCTCATTTGCCGTGAATCATGGGACCGTTCAGCCCTCGTCCTCCGTTACCGTGTATCTTCCTGTTCACTTGTCTGCCTGTTGCGTTTTCCTGCTTTTCTCCATTATTCTTCTCCTCTCAGTCTGTTCGTTTAGTGGAAAATCTGTTGTTTTAGTGCCGGATTACAGTTGTTTCTCCCTTGGGCGTTTGTGCGATTGCTCCTGGCCAGACATTACAAATACATTACAAATACAGTACTTAAATTCATTTACATGGTGCAAATTAATTTGACAATATTATAATATACAGTATGAAAAACATTTGGGATTGTAGATTAACTTTTTTTTTCAACTTTAAGTGATAATTATGCAAAGGCAAAATATATTCAATGGTTTCCCTCTGACAGATTTACTGGTTTCCCTCTGTTTAATGATGCAGCAAGTGCGTTCGGACCACCAGAGATGCAGATGAACTTGCAATTAAATTTTTATCGAGGGCTGTGTCTGTCCCTCTGAGTAGCATCCACGCCCCCCCCCACACACACACACATACACACCTCAGTTTAGCATTGTCCCATGCAATATTCATACTGCTTTTACAGCCCAAACTCATTTTCATAAGCCGTTCCTCGGGCCCGTTGGCTGTGCTCATATTCTCTACAGGATAAAAACAGTGCTGGGTTGTATTGTGTCGAGCACAGGTTCTCTATGCTGGAGTGTGTTTCCCGTACAACAACGTCTTTCACTGCTAAAGCAGAGTACGATGCGTTGTTGAAGAAATCAACTAGCTACACTCTTAAAAATTTTGGTTCTTAAATGGTTCTTTGGCAAGATTGAAGAACCTTTAACATCCAAAGAACCTTTCAATTGAACGAAAGGTTCTGTATTGGATGGAACATTTCTTTAGACTAGGGATGTGCATTCGATTAAATTTTCTTAGTCGATTGTCACAAGAATTAACGATCGACTATCGGTTAATCATTAATATTTTTTATATTCAAATGTATTATTTATTTAACTTTTTATGAATTAAAAATTCAATGAAATTACAAAAATACAGCGTGTTTGTCCCTGATTAGATCTTGTGGCAGTTAAACTGGGCGTTCGGTTAGGCTAAATTTGCACGGCGGTACTCTAACGCAACTGAACCTGCAGCTGCGAGTTGGCCCTCGTGAGACCCTCGTTTGTTCCAAAATAATAAATAATAATTAAAAAAAAATACTTAACCAAAAACATAATAATATTTAGATCTGACAGGTTTTGTCAAAATGTAACTCAACTATCCAAGGCACAGAGTCGAGAAAGGGTGAGAGAGATTAGCCTACCAATCAATCAGGCTAATTTAGGCTACCTAAAGCCTCATAAAAAATAACTCGCATATAACTTCTGCTCCAGTCTACTGACTTTTGTTGAGAAAGATAAGCATGTTGATGACATGATCTGGGGTCAGACGCGACCGCAACCTGCATGGTGAGCGTCAAGCCTTGTTTGCACTTTCGCCTGGCTCTTCAGCGCGAGTCTCTGCAGACTGCGCGCACACCTCCCCAAACGGACAAGGTGTTTATACTCGACGCGCTCGCCTGACTGTGAAACACCGAATACCGCAATGACGTGCGTCGAGTGTAAACAAATGCTTCAGTCGAGCCGGTGAAAACACCGCTCTGATGAGGGGACGGACGTTGCCGGGATGCACAGGTACCTCCGTACTAACATCACCAGCCCGGGGAACACGTTCACTTTCCACTCACACTACGCAACGCAGCAGCATTAGTTTAATGATAATCGATAACAAATTAACATGATCGACGAAATTCTTAATGATCAATAATGGATCGTCGATTAATCATGCCTTGGGTTGGGTATCGTTTGAATTTGAACAATTCTGATTCTGATTCCGATTCCTTGTTTCGATTCCGGTTCCTAACGATTCTCGATTCCGATTCTTTTAAGAGGCAGGGTCAAAAAAGTTTAGCTAACCTTGCTAACCAACTGTCTTTCTGAAGGAAATAATCCTGTCACAAATACTCCTTCTGTCACAAATTTCGCATTTTGCCGAGATTTTGTTATTTTTAGAAAAGTGAAGCCACACTTTGGACCGCTGACGTAAGCTACTAATGTTCGACTCGCGCGGTTATGCCAACACTTCCCGTAGACGCTTCTTCGTTGGTGTTGTTCAGCGGTTTCTTCTTCTGCTCGGCGGACTGTGAATATCGAAAATCGAAATTTTAACTTTTGAACGATTCCGGGAAAAACGAAAAGTTAGTCCCGATTCCAATCGATACTCGATTCTCGATACCCAACTCTAATCATGCCCGTCCCTACTTTAGACTATAAAATGGCTCTTCACACTCAACAATCTCTGGTTCTTTAAAGAACCTTTCACAAAACAGTTCTCTGGGGAACCAGAAATGGTTCTTCTATCTATGGCATCGTTATGAAAAAACCCTTTGGTTCTTCCTGGGTCCTTTATTTTTAGTCACGACTGTTTCCCGAAACCATATTGTTGCAAATTGGTCGTTCAACCACATTGGTTACGCATGTGGAGTAATAACCTTTTAAAGCCTTTTAAACCTTTCACCTCTGGAAAGATGTTAGAGCAACTGTTTCGGGAAACACCGACTCGTTGAACTGCTGATAATGACCATAGTTGGCTAACAATGCTTTCTGGTAAACACACCCCAATTCAGCATTCAAGAGATGAATCACTTCCCATCATCCTTTGCTGCTGCACAAACGCAGTGGTTACGTTCTGTGAGCTTCAATCGGTAATGATCATTTCACACTGATCTGGTTCCACTCCGGCCCACCCGGCAATAACCCGTTTAACACTTGGATAAATGTCTCTCTAAGAACTTCGTTCTGTGAGAGAGATGGACGGGGAAGGAGTTTACAGTGACACCAGGAGGTGAGGAATAAATTCAGTGTGACACCGGCGATAAGGCGATCTGTGACCTTCAGGTGGAGGGATTTGCATATTATCAGGAGTAAACGGTGTGTGTGTGTGTGTGTGTGTATGTTTGTCTGGAGTTGAGACGTCTCCGAACCCCCCCAAACATCTCCAGCTCATTTCCAATTCCTGGATAGATGCTGTATGCAGATTAGTGCAGTAATGCAGTTATCTCACACACACACACACACACACACACACACACACACTCTCTCTCTCTCTCTCTCTCTCTCTCTCGCACACGCTCAGGCTTTGTTGTCCCTTTGAATGCCGAAGTCTCGGTTTGGAATGAGTTTTGGGATGAGCTGATCCCTATTGAGTAGGTGTTTTTTATTGAAATGTGATTTCGCACTGTTTTCTCTCTCTCTCTCCCCCCCCCCCCCCCTCCTCTCTCTCTCTCTCTCTCTCTCTCTATTCCTGACCTGCTGGAAATGTGATTCCGCTTGTCTTCCTCTAATAGGATTGAGGTAAAACTTAAGAAGGCGCTGGCTTGTAATGTGATTGGAATGTTGTAAAGTTGATTGAAATTATGTCTGAATTTCTACTGCATACAATTTTGGTGAAAAATCCTTAACAATCTTGTAAAGTATCTACCATAAAATTTCAAGGAGTTTAATAAATTGTGATTTTAAAGGCTAAGAAAAGATGTGGAATTTAATAAAAAATATATAACAGAGCCAATAACCGAGCATGATCCCGTCTCATGAGTGAGTGAGAGGAAAGTCCCACACAAGATGCAATATTGCTTAATATCATTTGGCAGTGTGTCTGCAAGAAACATTGGGGTGTATCACACACCAGCGCAATTCAGCGGCAGGAACTGTAATAGACTGAGCCATTGACCGACTGAATCTGCTCTGAAGTCGACGGCTAATTTTTTTTTTTTGTCATTTAAAGAGCACGTTAGTAATGTGCGCCTATAGGCGGGCCCACAACACACACACTCTGCTTGTTAAACACACAGGGACTTGAAGCAGCACAAAAACTAGCCAAATATTAAAAATAAAAGGATTACTATGTAAAAGATTAATATCGTGTACATAAAGATATGGTGGAATCCGGCTTGTCTTGTAGATGTTCTGCTTGAGTTTTAACCACACACACACACACACAGCTTCAACCTCGCGCATGATCAGATCTGTGTGTGCTCTGGAGAAGTGCTTGGTCTTTCCGCTTGAATATTCCGCCATGTAAATAGCAAATCCTCCATGACGCGAGTGCAACTAGCATTTAAAGAGAATGGGCCCAAAACACACCCATTACTCTTTAAGAGAAGAAACAAAACACACCCATTACTCATTAAGAAAAGAGACAAAACACACCCATTCTTACTCATTAAGAGAAGAGACAAAACATGCCCGTCACTCATTAAGAGAATAGGGACGACACTTTTAGATCATGCACCGGGAGCACCAACGCTTTTTCTGTCATTAAACCTGCAAAAGTGGGTTCAGACACTCACTTAGTGAACGTGTGCCCTGCGATGTAGACCATGCACTTAGACTGTTAAATTAGGGCCCAAGATGTTAAAGGACAACTCCGGCGCAAACTGAACCTTTGGTCTAATTACACATTGTTACCTAGTCAACCGTTATCTGAGATTTTTTTTTTCATGATTGCCAAATGTAAATAGTTTTATCTATAAACAGTTTAGCCTATAATGCTAGTATAATGCTAGTTTTTAGGGCATAGAGTAATGACAAATAAAAATCGCTTGTTATTACCACTAAGAAGGATCAAAATAGCCCCACAGTAACACAGTAACATAATAAGGGTCCCTACATTCAAACCGAAGCATTGAGAACTTTGTCAGTGTCCATACAGTTTAATAAGAAGATATTTTATACACACAGTCAACTTTGCGAATACAGGAAGAAGCCATCTTTGAAAAATAGTCTCTACCAGTCGATCTACGAACGCCGATCCAAGTGCGCTGGTGAGATGTGAATAAAGTGATAAGGTGAGCGCGAACAGTAGGCAACATGTACATATTGAAGAGAAGAAAATGGTTCGTGTTTGTGTTTCTTCCGGAAACAATGGACCATATAAGATTCTGCACAGTTCAGCACACTTGGATCGGCGTTCGTAGATCGACTGGTAGAGACTATTTTTTAAAGATGGCTTCTTCCTGTATTTGCGAAGTTGACTGTGTGTATAAAATATCTTCTTATTAAACTGTTTGGACACCGACAAAGTTCTCAATGCTTCGTTTTGCATGTAGGGACCCTTATTGTGCTACCGTGTTACTGTGGGGCTATTTTGAGCCTTGTTAGTGGTAATAAAAAGCGATTTTTATTTGTCATTACTCTATATGCCCTATAGACTAGCGTTATACTAGCATTAGGCTAAACTGTTTTTATAGATAAAACTATTTACATTCTGCAATCATGAAAAAAAATCTCAGATAACGGTTGAATAGGTAACAATGTGCAATTAGACCAAAGGTTCATTTTGTACTGAATGTTATTTATTCCATATCTAGATTATATGAAATATTATTATATGATGTAAAGACAACCAACATACATGTGCATAAGTTCGTGTCTGGACGTGAGAGAGAAAAAAAATCACAGGACAGGTTAATAACTTTTGAAGGCTGGCTCAATTTATCATCAAAACAAAAATAAATGACAGCTAGATTAGATTAGATTAGATTGCACTGAAATTACAGTCATTACGTTCCTGTGTATATTGTTTGAATGACGGTGGTTGGCCAGATATTGTGGTTTGCGGTAGGTGGTATGCCATACGGAACCGTTTGCCACTGAAACTGCTTTATAATGCACCATTGGGGCTCGACAGCCATTATCAAATGGGTTGGCGCGTATGGTTGGGTTGCGCGTGATTGTGGTTAGGTCTCTGTAGGGGTCAGTAAGCTGGGCTGAGTTGAGTGGGGGACGGAGGGCGGTGACTCTGGGACGCCAGGGTCACTGTTGAGCCCTCTTGAGGTGTCGTGGGCTAGTCGACGAAACACTGAGGACGAAAGGTGCCCACTTGAAGACCCTAGAGATGTCCCCTACTCGACTCAATCCAGACGGTTGTCGTGGTGGTCCACTAGGGAGACCACACTGTAGTTGCAGCCGTGGTGTGTGCTGACGCGGCAAGTACACTGCAGCCGTTAATGCCGTACAGAATGGGAGTCGCGCCACCACATGGAAAGAAGCGTAAATGGATGGAGAAGCATAGTTTAATGTAAAGCTACGTCTTCGCTTACCTTGGCGAAAGCCAAGTATAAATCAGCATGAAATTTTAACATCTACTCTCGTGTAATGGAAATCAGATGGATGAGGGCGAGGTTGATCCTCGCTCCGATGCGGGACAACAGGTCATCAAACTGGCCTTGGGACAGGCGGAAGTACCATTGACAGCGGCCGTCATCCAGCGCAGCTCCTGGAGTGAGCAAATGGTGAAACTCGCCAAACGGTTCGCCTCCGAAGGGTCTGGTGGACACAAATATGGCGATGATGATCCCCATGCCGCTGTTCTGCTCTCCAGAGCAAATACAGAGCGGTGACTCTCTCGATGAATGCTCAATCAACAGAAAAAAGATGATTTTGATTCCGACGCACGTCAACAAAACAAAAAACAAAAGTTTGAAGCGAAATTTACGCGCGTCAGTTTCACTCTTGACGAACAAATTAACACAAAGTGGTCAAGCGTCAAACAAGACACGGTAGACACGAATATGACGTGCTATTCGCGTCTGGTGTTGAACGTCAGTGTCTGATTCAGTCTCTCTAAGCCCCGCCTCTGTGAGAGCTGTTTTGCTGTGATTGGTCAGAAAGCAAATGCTCATTACTTTCTCTTACTCTCAGCTCTTGATCACAGTGATGCGAACAGTAACGATACCATTGGTTTCACCGCATCAGTCTCAGAAAACAGCGTCTCCTCGACACGAGCACGAGCCGAACTCTCTCAGTCTCAGATACACTACAGTGTTTGAGGGCGGAGCTGAAAGACGCTGCTCAGCCAATGGGGTGATATTATGCAAATGAGTTCAAAACTACACGGGATCAGCAGGAAGTGAGGCTAAATTACTGGTGACTCGTTTCAGTTCAGAATCGCTTCTTTCTTTTGGCAGACGCATGCGTTGCAGAGCTTTGACGTCCACAAACGCTGTATGACACACTGCAGATCCCACGGAGCAGCTGTGGAGAGCAGACTGGAGCCCCGATGCACTGACTGGAGAGTTCAACTTTTAATATAGGGCTGGACGATTAACCGAAAAATAATCGAAACCGAAATTCAGAGCCTATAACCGACGTGATTATACCATGTCGGTTATTTCGGTTTTTGAATACTATTAATATCCGCCCACTGTGTGTTAACGTACTTTCCCCTTAAAACATACTGTAGTAGTCACGTCACTCCACCCCGACCAGTCTGCGACATTGAAACAACATGAGCCCCTTTCACACAGCGCGTTGATCCCGGGAAATTGCCAGAACAAACACATTTTGATAACACAAGCATTTACAAATGCTATATGATATGAAAAGGATTAGTTTTTTTTATACCAGTTATATTTTACTTTTTAGATAAGTAATATTTACAATAATTTATTTTATTTACAAAAATAACTATTTTCTACATTTAATATTTTTAAGCATAAAAAGCTATCTGTGTGTTTCCTTATTTTAGAATCTCAAAGATTATGCACTCTTTCATTAGAAAAAAATACATACATATTTACAGGATAAGCCTTGCCCGTGACATATGAGAAAGAAAAAAATAATAAAATAATCGTTCAATAATCGTAATTGAGGTGACTTGTTCGATTAATCGTGATTATGATTTTAGTCCAAATGGTTACAGCCCTATTTTAATGGCATGTCTTTTTTTCCAGTAATACGAAGCAGATGCACTCTCTTTGTTTCAGGACATTTGTGTTTCCTGTCCTGGTGTGTTGGGACGACTGTGTGTGTGTGTGTGGTACATCCATTATCCAGGGTATGTGTGTGAATGTCAGGTCGATCGGGTGAGCAGCAGGATATGCACTGCTCTGGAGAGGGATTGATTGTGTGTGTGTGTGCGCGCCGTGTGTGCTCTCGATGCCATCTCACAATAGCAATTACACTGACACCTCGGTCTGGTGTGACCTCACCCATGTTGGCACCGTATGCATTCCCAGTGGACTCTCCACAGGTCTACGTTCCCAGAGCGCTCTCTCTCTCTCTCTCTCTCTCTCTCTCTCTCTCTCTGGGAGTTTAACTGTAGTTGTTCCTGAGTGGAGAAAAGTTCCTCTAATGGCTTCGTTTAGAGTTCAGGCAGACAGACAGGAGGAGATCGATAGAGTGAAGCAACACACACACACACACACACACACACACACACTGTGAGCGATGGCTGAGTTTTCCTCAGGAGTCTGATGGCAGGAGGGATGATGTTTACTTCCATCTTCTTCTTTCTCTGGATCAAAGCTTGATTTCTATCTTCCTTCATCACCCCTTCTTCTCTTGTCCATCATAACCCCTTCTTCTCTCTTCCTTCATCCTCACCCCTTCTTCTTTCTTCCTTCATCATCCCTTGTTCTCTCTTCCTTCATCATCACCCCTTCTTCTCTCTTCCTTCACTCTCACCCCTTCTTCCTTCCTTCATCATCACCCCTTCTTCTCTCTTCCTTCATCATCAACTCCTTCTTCTCTCTTCCTTCATCATCACCCCATCTTCTCTCTTCCTTCATCATCTCCCCTTCTTCTCTCTTCCTTCGTCGTCACTCCTTCTTCTCTCTTCCTACATTATCACCTCTTCTCTCGTCCTTCATCCTCACCCCTTATTCTCTCTTCCTTTATCATCACCCCTTCTTCCCTTTTCCTTCATCATCACCCCTTTTCTCTCTTCCTCCATCACCCCTTCTTCTCTCTTCCTCCATCACCTCTTCTTCTCCCTTCCTTCATCACCCCTTCTTTTTTCTTACTTCATCATCACCCCTTCTTCTCTCTTCATCACCCCTTCTTCTCTCGTACTTCATCATCAGCTCTTCTTTCTTCCTCACCCTTCTTCTCTCTTCCTTCATCCTCACCGCTTTTTCTCTCTTCCTTCACCTTCATCTTCACCCCATCTTCTCTCTTCCTTCATCTTCATTAAGTTGTCTTCAGTCTGCAAGCATTAATGTTGTGACAATGTAAGAACATGGTTGATAATTAAGTTCAGGCTTGACTGACAGAAAACACTAAATAAGTGGTTTTGAATAATTATAAAAAAATATAGATAATTATGTCTATTATAGCCTATATATATAATTAAAATGTAAATCATTAAAATTATTACAGTTATTCTTAGCCACCCTTTTAGTACTTAATAAAATTATAGTGTTGGCACATAACTCAATTCTAGAATACGCACAAGTATTATTTTGAATTCACCCATTTTAATTAGAATTGTTTTTATTGTGTCTTCTCAATACTCATATAATATTTACATGTACATTTTTATTTCATTTTTTTATTTTCATATTATATATATATATATATATATATATATATATATAGTATATATAATTTCATTTTTTTATATGATTTATTTTTATTTTTTATTATATTATATTATAGTTGGCATAAGGACATGGAGATGCGTCATCATTAATTCATGACATCCCCTTTTCTTGTGTGTGTGTGTGTGTGTGTAATGCACACTGTATTGTTGTTGTGTGAGCCCGTGAAAGCCTCATTAGGCCCGGATGAAGGGTTTTAAAGCTGAAATCATATTCCCTCAGAAAAAGGAAAATATGGCTTTTCTCTGACATGACATGGTCGCCTCAAGCTGTGTTAAGACGCACACTTCCAGAACACACTGATGCTGGCTGGCTCTTTCATTTATGAAGTGTTCAAGCATGAAAAGCATTATGTCTGTCTGGTGACGTTCTAGTCAGTCCATGTTTCCCATGAAAAGGACACATGTGTTTAACATCTTCTGAAGGCCTCAGTGACTGAAACGAGAAAGGTCAGACAGCTTTCATTACTCTTCTCTCTCTCTCTCTTCAGTTTACACTCCAAACTAAAGCATTAACATCATGAATGGCCTCAAAGCACTTCTAATGTAGAGCGTGTTCGGCGACAGCACAGAGGAAGTCAAGAGCAGATTTACTCGCATGCGTTCATGCGCTGTATGCTAATTCATCATTAATCAATCACACGTTTGTTAGGTTAGATGCAATATTCAATGTGACTCAAACAGAAACGGGGCTCTTAGGCTTGACATATCTGCATAATTGTATGCATTAATCGCTGTGATGTCATAAACAGGATGATAAAAATATTATGCCTAAAGTACCATTCTGAAGAAATTACATAGCTCATAGCTTACAAGCTCGTACTTTTTATTTTTTTTTATTTCATTTAATTTAACTACAAAATGTTTTTTTTCAATTTTATTCAATTTTATAATGTTTTAATAAATTATACTTAAGAAAATTATAGATTAATTAAAAATAATAATAATACAAAAATAATTTCCCTCCTTGTATGCTTTATTGTTATGCAATAAAATAATATTAAAGGTGCAAAAAGGAAAGGCATTCGAGTAAATTACACACTTATGTGTGTGTGTGTGAGGGGAAAACGGGGGTAGTAGAAAACTTCGGTTTTTGTTTCCATCTATCTCCATGTTGAACTGTTTTATGTGCTTACTGTATCTACTTATGATTGTATCATTATGGAAACACGTTCATGAACAATATAAGTTATTACTTTATATAGGACCCATTTGAGCCCTAGAGCCGACCAGAGATCTCTCCGTTTGTTGAAAGCTTCCCGATGTTGACTCTTGTCTTATTCCGACGACTGGCACTGGACAGACAGACGTTTTATTTTCTTTGTCTTAAGTGGAGTTTGCGTTGCAGTTTGGAATGAACTACAAGCCGGTCTCTTTGGGGCTGTTTACACCTGGCCACAATGCGTTTTCTCAGATCGGATCTGATTTATCAAAACAATTCAATTTACACCTGCTCACATAAATGTGTTTTTACAAAACGGATATTAATCCGATCTTTAATTCCCGCACTATATACAGATTTCAAGTGCACGTCAAGTGCACGAAAGCAACAGATATGAGCTGCATTTTATTAATCATCGGCTAATATCAAAATCAGCAAAGACAACAATAAGAGAGAGCGGCAACAGCCCTGGTAAGATCATTTCATTTCTTTACTTTTAATGAAGATGGAAGTGTTAACCGTCTGCGACTTACTTTAACTTTGATTTGCGATAGATTGCGGTGCGCTGGCTTGATGAATAGGGGGCTCAGCTGCTCATCTGAGGTGATGCGTGTCGTCATATATGACTAAAATAACATGACATAACGCTTGTTTTCAACAGATGCATCTACACTTGTCCAGTTTCGTCTGGAATGCGGCCCAGACCACGTCCTCAAGTGGTTTGAGCGATCGGATTCAAATCCGTCTCGAATGCGTTTCGGAGGGCAACCTGGTCTTTTCACGATTGAATAGCTATCCGATCACAGAAAACGCATGAGGTGACTAGGGGTGTAAGAAAAAATCGATACACTTGAGTTTCGCGATATTTTGTTTTGCAATACTGTATCGATTTTCTGAAACGAAATATCGATTTTTTTTTTTTTTTGCATTGACGCACCACTAGCCTAACGTTTTGCTAGAAACAACATAGCTATGGCTGAACCCCGTGTAAAGACCGGCTCCCGCTCTATTCCGTTTGGAAGTGTGGAATCATTTTGCTTTCCAGAGTAAAAAGGGCACTAACGATATCGACAGGAACCATGCAGTTGTGAACTGTGTCTTTACAAGTTCGGCGCGTGAGCAGCGGGGTATTTTTTCGTCGTGCATGTTAATCAATGAGTGCGTTCATTCACACCGCGAGCAGTCGCCGCGCATAAGCGTCAAGCAGGACCGTCGCGTGAGCAACAGTGAAACGGGGGTTTCGGCGGAGAGTCTATAAGGGCGTCGCACACCAGACGCGAAGCTCAGCGCTCATAAACTCAGAATCTCATTATTCTCTATGAGTGTACACACACCGGCGGCGCCATTTGGCGTCCGTGAAAGTTTTCAGACTGCAGACTCAGCAACGATTGTATTTAATTGTACAGTACAATCATAACATAGAACAGACATTATCTTCATTTCATGTCATTAAACATAACAATATTGCTGGCCAAACACTGATGAGAAAGTGCGCGTCTGGTGTACGATACCTAGTTTTCCTATGGCACGGCGCTGCGCTGGTCCAGTGAGCGACCCCCTAAAGTTTATGACCAACTTCTAAAAGCACATTTAACCAAAGTTTTTGTAATGAACCTGTGAACCACAATCCCAAACTGGTAGTTTGATTTTATGAGTACTGAATTGTTTCAGTAAACTTGTTTGACTTTAATTCACATCATGGTTTTTTTTTTTTTTTCGCAGTGATCAGTGATCAGAGAAGGGCTCATTCAGCCCATCAGGTGCTTGTTTAAGCATGTATGGGTTAGAAAATGGCTATTTTTAACATGAAATGTTGCGCAATGCACCTTTAAAGAATCTTAACACACTGTCAGATATTTTGCCTTCAGCTCGTCACTGGAGCAGAACCCTTAAACATGCAGGTCACTACGTCACAGCTCCTGTTGCAACCCTGAATACAGTACATGGAATAATAGTACTTAATCATTTCTGATATTTGACTGCTGAGATGCTGTTCTTCACACACACACACACACACACACACACACTCACAGAATGCCGGCTCTGCTGCACAGACTCGTGATGACAGGAAAAGCTGATCCCTGATCAGAAGCAGCGTGTCTGTGTCTCTGGTACAGGCTTGATGTGTGTGATAATGTGTATTGATTCTCAGACGGACAGTAAAGCTCTCGCTGGAGCATGACACACACAATGACCTGCTGTTAAAGATAAATGTCAAGTCTTGAAAAGGGATTGAAGGAAAACGAGTGGAAACAATGGGATTGATGGAAAACTCGGCCACAAATGCATTGTTTTTCCTTGAATTTAAATGATAATACGATGTGTCTGATTTTTCCTAATTTAGTTTTCATTAACATTTTTAATCTTTTCTTTTACGCTTTCCATCTTCGGTGTGCAGAATGCTTTTGCTCAGCGCTGTAGGAATGATCTGCTTTCGTCATGAATATTAATAACATGACATCAGTCAATAAATTGGATAGACGAATCCGGCGAAACTACCGGAGGTAAGCGGGCGCCATTACTGAGCTGTTGCTGGGTAGCGTTGCGCCATTGCCTCCTATACATAGTTCCCACATGACGTCACAACATACGGGCATTTGCCGTACATAACATAAGAAGAAGCAATACGAGTTGAACGAAGTGAAATGAGTTTCGTGCTATAAAGTGAAAATGGTCATCTCCTGCTGAGTCAATGGATGATAAAATCGTGCCGGAGGTTCAGTTAAATCGGGATTTTACACTATACCCGTCATTAGACTCCATATGGATGTGAGAAGACTAAGCTTTTGTCCGAACAACGACGGAGATTATGGCTGGCGAGCATAAACAGGAAAGAAACTCACTCAAAACACGCAAGAATTTGTTTGACAAAAGCACAATGTTGTGTTTTATTGCGAGTGTAAATAAATATAAGTTAACACATTGCAGTTTGAATAATGTCCTGTATGAACAAAATGACGAGGTATTAAAAACATACAAAACAACATTGTTTCCACTGTTTGATCTCACATTCCAGCATTGCAATCTCAGATTATGTCCCTAAAGATCCCGCGTATAATGTAGTTCCTCATTACATTAATTAAATTGCACGCGAGTTATTTATTTTAATATTCATGCACCGAACCATGACCCCGCAAGTACATGCATATTACAGAAATCACCGGTGACTGGGGAACATAGGAATTAAGTTGTGCAGACTATGGCTTTTTAATAGACAGATTAGCATCATGCTACTTCGCTATGATGACTTAAGTTACTTTTCCATTGATTGCACTTGAGCAAACGTCACCAAACCAACCCCACGTCAATCTAATCGTACACCTCCAGTGATTTCCAGGCTTGGAATTGCTCACATGTGTAAAAACTCCTCACCAATACCAGATAATTGTACACATGAAAATACTGTATCTGAGGCAAAGTTGCATAATCGGTGCTCAGTGCTTCTTTTGTTGCATAAGGATACACACCATTTATGAATGAAATTTTCGCATTGTACCTCTCTATGTCTTGTTTTAATAGTCTCTTTGTAATCTATTACACTTTGTCTTTTCATGATTTGCATAACAATATAAACAGACATAAATATTTGTTTGTAAAACGACATTCTCTGATAAAACGTTGTAAACGCCTATGGTAAACACAGCGGTTTTGCCCTCAAAGATGGCGTCTCCGGGGAGGTCACGTGACAATTTTTTTGCCTGTGGGAACTATGTATTGTTTTAGTTGCAACTTGCGTCCACAGGAATAAACAGCCTGCGATTTACGACTGTCACTAACGTTGCAACGTTACCCCTTGTATAATGTCGAGTGGGTAAACAGTTTCCGTTATAAATTGTTTCAATGGTGGCAGTAAAATTTCAGTTTTGAAGAGAAAACATTGTGAATACCCCGGGTCGACTGCCCCTGTCTGGTGCCGTACGGTTTACACAGATTTCCTGGGCGAGTACAAGACGCGGACATTCACGTATAATAACAAATATTTAATGACATAAGTAAAAAAATATAATAAATATGTGATATAGTGATCAGCAAAATCTCCTCTCTTGCTATTTTTTCTATTCAATTAACATGCTATGGTCATTAAATGGCTTTCCTGAGCTAAATGTAACGTTATGTGACATAATTGTTCTCCTGCTGTTATATTGACCTCTTTCCATGGTTTAAAAACACTAATTGGTCGATATTATGTATACTTTCTAGCTGTAACGTTACCTTACCCTTGCCCGTTGCAATTTGAAAATGAGATAAATAATGGACACAAAGGAAAAACATGAATTTGTTTATTTATTGTTGCCAAATGGACAGATCTTTTTTTATAGTTTCCTCGTTAGCAAACGTTAGCCTAGCTAGCTTGCCAACTTGCCAAGCTATTCTCATAAATAATCTGTAAGATCGTTTGTACCTTCATCTGTGACTGGAGGCCACTGTCAAACATCATCAACCCAACAAGTCATTCTGCCTGGCTGTAGCTGTCATCGAGGGTGCTTTCGCGTTATCACCGAGGTTTGTTTACATACCGGTGCACATGTCTATGCCGGTGTAACAGCTCAGTAATGGCGTCGCCACAAGATGGCAGCCTACACAGAACGCTCGTCGAATTCGTTTATATGAAAAGGGTTTGAGTTCTGGTAAATGTTGTTACTATTACATTAATATTATTGTTTGTTAAATATTGATTGATATTGATAAACCAGGGAGAATGTTTTTCATTGTAAATGATATTAGTACTATTATTTAAGTATAATAATATAAATGCAAAATAAATTTTAAATGTTATTTAATGTATATTTAAATGTATTTTGATGCAAGTATTAATTTTAATTTAATGCATTTTTTTATTTTATTTAACGCAATTTTTAATCCATTTTATTTGGATTATTCGCCTTTGGCTAAGCCACGCCCTAGAATGTAGATTGACCAATCACAGTGCAGCCAAGAATGAGCTCCCACACAGACTCCGACACTTTTTCATAGCGCTCTATTGACTTTCAACAGTTGGTCTCGGCAGGCTATTACCGCCGTAGTTTTATCAAAAATATGGCTAAATGTTGTGTCTGGGGCATTTGTAACACAGATACGCGTTTCCCAGAGAGGTTGGAGGGGGGTGTCCATTTTTTCCCTTCCCAAAACCGAAGTCAAATCCTGACAAGTGTCGTCTTTGGATTAACTGCATGTACGTCCTCAGTCAGCTAAACCCATCTTTTGCTTCTAACCTTACTGTGAAGTTATACAAGTTAGACCGTTTTATAATGTTTTAGGTTATGATTTCGGTTCTCATACCGGTTGTTGATACGCTAGCACACGCTGCTAAGAAATACAACGTTATACTCGTGTAGTCCGTTTGCTTTGTAATAACGATTATAGAAGTGAATAGAGACCTAATGTTACCCAGCTTTGCATGAACAGTGTTGCTCCCTGATATTGTTAGTCCCAGCCTCCGTCTCGATTAGTAGGAAATGCGGTGGTTCATTTTTTTACTGTGACCGGTAACGTTATGCTTTTGCCTCTATTTTGGATGCCGTGTTGTTTCTTGCGTTTCACCTGTATGTCTTTAATATAGCCTACGAACTCATATTGCAGCCCCTTTTGCCTACTTCTATTGGACACTTTATTTGCTGCTTTATAAAAGTTCGATAAGATTTCAGCAGGAAGAGCTGTCACAGCATAAGCCATGTTGATACCAAACCATAGCCCAAATGAAGTTTGACGGACGTAGCAACAGCCACTAAGGGGGGCGGGGCTTAGCCAAAGGTGAATTGAATGCAGTTTTTAAGTTTAATTGAATGCATTTGATTTGATTTATTGCATTTTCTTAAATTATTCAATGCAATTAATATATATATATATATATATAATAAAAAAGTATATCTTTTTGTTTAATGCAATGCATGAAACAATGATAACAGTAATATTGAGAAAGATGATCAAAATGTTTTTCCATGATACGACCCCTAAATGCATGGTGTGTGTGTGTGCGCGCATGCGCGCGCGGATGACAACTGGTTGCTGTTCTGGTTTTCTCCTCTGTGTAGACGGGGTTATCAGCTCCTGCTCTCATTTGTCTGAGAAGCAGCCAGGCAGAACACCAGACACTGCAGACAGTGTGTGTGTGTGTGTGTGTGTGTGTGTGTGTGAGAGAGCGAGAGACTGTGTGTGTCTCAAACCCTGATCCCGGTGTCACGTCTCCCAGAGTCACAGCAGCTCGATCACCAATCAGAGCGGGATGGACAGATCAGGGTCAGCAAATGGAAAAACCCTGAGAACAGAGGGATGAAGAGCAGAAGTGTGTGTGTATGTGTGTGTGTCTGGAGTCCCGCTGAGAGAACGGCCCGGGTTTGAGTGTTTGGACGTCTCTGTAAAAGATGTGTTTGATGTGTGTGTCAGAGTCGCTCACACACACTCGTATCAGAGAGAGAGACTGCCACAAACCCCTCGCTGTGAGGGACGAGTGTCCTGCTGTTAAAACACTGTCTCTCTGCTCATTTCTCATCCCTCTTCCACTCGTTCTCTCTGATCCGGTTCTCTGCATCTTTATTCCCTCCAGCTCCTACTTTCCTCCAACAACTTCTGCCCTCCATGTGTTTCTGCTGGCTTTGACATTCAGCAGATGCTGCGGTGTGTGTGTGATACACCTCTCTCCCCTCAGGTTAATCTCATGTCGTTTCACTCTCTGATGGCCTCGGACACATTATTGCTCTCCTTTCTCCACGGGTGTTTGGGATCCGCTCGTTCTCTTCTGTTCGGGTCGTGTGCCTCTGGGCGAGTGCATGAGATTGCAGTGTGAGCAGACTTGTTGCACACACACACACACACACGACCTGCTTTACATCACAGAGGTGGATCTGAGCTTCTGATTGGCTTGTTCAGTCCGATATGCTCTGCTGAATATGGTTGTACACGTTTTATCGGCCACCACATCGGTATTGACTGATATTCATTTTTAATGTTAACATTATCGGCCTGATGCATAAAATTATCATGAGAACATTGTAATTGCATGTTTGTGAAGTTTTTGTTGTTGTAATCAGGCTAACAAAATTATACAAAAATTTAGATTTATTGGCCAATATATATATCAGTTATCGTCTTTCAAATATAAAAAAATTATCGTATCGGGCAAAATTTTCATAGCATACGAGTGTAAAGCCACTCGTAGATCAGTGTGTGTTACGGCCTGAGACGGCGTGTGCCGAACACAACCCTCACATTAGTTGAAGTTCAGAGCAGCAGATTTCATTAATGTTGAGGCACAACACTTTTCCTTACTGTATCTGTTGCTCATTTCTCTTCATTTCTCTCTTTGACCTCCGTCTGGACGCGCTCTTGTGCTTGCGGCCCATTAAAGGCACAGCTGTCGATATCTGGTGTGTTTGCGCGGGATACGGTAAGAGGTTGAGGGTTACATGGTTTGTTGTGCTGGTGTCTGAAAGCTATTGATTTCTTACCATAAGCAATCAAACACAATTAGCCGTTGAATTCCTCAGACGGGCACAGGCGCCTCTCCTGCTGCGCTTCTCCTCAGGGAGCGGCGTGCTCTGCAAAAGTCTTCACCCCCTAATCAATGTGCACCAAATGAGGAGAACGCAAATGGAGATTGTGAGAGTCAAGTTATTCTGCTCCCAGTGTCCTGAGATCGAAAGCACACGCATAACTTCCCCGTTTTACTCCCTGGATACAATGTAAAAAAAATCTGTTACATTTACCGGAAAAAAAACGGCAGCTTTACCGTAACAACAAAAGTTTAGGTTTAACAGACTTGACTTATATTTATAGTGAATTTTTTTTTTCGTTATCTGATACAATGTTAATTTCCCGACACATTGAAGTAATTATATCTGTTTTGTACTATTGTAATAGACCAGTGGTTCTCAACCTTTTTTGGGCCAGCGCCACCCTATCCATTCTCCAGGTCCCTGACCGCCCCCCACCCCACCCCAACTAATGCCAAATGAGCGAGTCAAGCGAGTGAGAGTTAACTGATGAAATAAGTACATCATTTTAATTTATTAATACAATTAAACTCCACAGTCATTAATCCCCCCCCCCCCCCAAAAAAAAAAAAAACATAAATAAATAAATAAAAAAGCTCAAAATTGGATTGGAATAGCAATAGCAGTGTTCCTCACAGGTTGTTTGTTAAATCTGTGGTGGGTGGTCCTCGGTTCTTCTAGGGGGTTCGGGGGCAAGCCCCCCTGTAAGAAAATTGTGCATTTTAATGTTTAATTAATCAATCTGGTGCACTTTGAGAGTTCAAAATTAAAAGTTCCACCCATATTCAGTGTGCAAATTAAACAAAGTAAAATTCTACATTGTCTACATTACACTACTACATAATAGTTATAATATTAATCCCATGACAGTAATAGCCATATATTGTAAAACGAATGCACTGAAAAATAAAGGACGATCATTAAAGCGGTAATGTTTGCACGTAGGTTTTATTACTCATTTAGGAGAGTATTGCAAAAAGCTACTTACATTAACCTAATTATTTATTTTGAAAAATAAAATGTGTTAGAAATAAAAATTTAATTATTTAAGAATTGTAGGATACTTTGGAGGATAAAAATACTTTGGTATCAGCTGGTTTTCTTCAATGATATATATATATATATATACAATTACAATTAATTTGTTTTTATTAACAATTAATTAATACATTGCCAATATGTGATTACAGAATATATTTAAATTATCCAACAAATTGTCATTTTCTCCTTCTGTTTTGCGAGTTAACAAAAAAAAAAAAAAAAAGCCTGACCAGTAGGCTAAATTCGAAATTGCTACAAATAAAACATTTTGGCATTAGCCATTGGGATTGATAATGCCTACAAATGTTTTTTTTTTTTTTTTTTAATTACCTTATAAAAAGAATTTAGTGTGAATGGGAACATGATTTATTGAAAATATGTAAGTGGTTCTTTAGTCAATACTTTTTAATGGCTTGTCAACTTTCCATTCCTCCACTGCGTGATTCTAGTCAGCGCTGGATTCTAGTTGTCAAAATACAACTTGTAAAAACTTGTATCGGTGAGAACACTCATTTTAACAGCATACACACACCCAAACTTGACAGCACATTAAGGGTGTGCAGAGCAGCCGGTATTTCTATTTGTTGAGGGGGAAAAGTATTTGAATTCGAGTAAAATTCAAAGTAGGCGACATCTAATTTATGACAGTGTAAGTATTCTTTAATTATATCCATTATAATAATAATGGATATGCAATATTGATTAATGTTTTTCTATAAATCTAGCAATGTATAACAAGGAACGTCACTGAAAAGAAAATAACATAACAGACCCCATCCATGGTTAAACCCGCTTATTACATAGCTACCTACCAAATAAATCAATAATTTAAAAATATTGCTTTAAAAATGAGTTTATTGATTTAAAATGATTGCATAGCTTCCGCTAAAAAAAGTCAGTTCCGTCTCTACTTAGAATCCATGGCAACGCTTGGTTTTCCATGCCAACTGTGTGTTATATATGCGCGGTCTGTAAGAAATAAAACAGACCGCATTCTACATTAGAATTCCACCAAGCAGTCAATGTAACGTAATGAAACAAATAATTACCGAGCTAACAGACCTACGTAAACAGAGCGAACATGAGACCCGACTGCAGATGTCAATAATGCAGCGTACTGGAATAATATCCCGCTCAAACTCCACTTCCCGAAAGTTATAAACTGCCTCCGGAACCCAGTTAAGGTACCAAAATCTATTCAACAAAAACACAGTGATCTAGTCAAGTGTTTTTCGCTTAACCGAGCCTTCTCTGTTGCTGTGTGGACTGGAGCAGCCCGTGTCTGTCACCTCCTCCTGAACGTCACTCACACACTGCGGTCTCACGAGGAAACGCAACTTTTTGATATAAAGTTGTTCTTATTACTTATTTCGAACAAATATTTTGTATTCGGGAATAAGTATTCGTTAAAAAAACACATTATTTGTGCCTTTCCAAATACCGTATTCGGGTTCGGCTCCACCCTGCACATCATATTTTTGACATTATTGTAGGCTACTGCTTTCAATCGTAAATCGTAATGGAATAGAAATTAACACCATAAACACCATAAAAGCTTAGTGCCTACCTACAACACTGGTGGTGGACTTGCGGTCAGGAGTAGAGTGGACGAATTATTATTATTATTTTTTTTTTTTTTTGGGGCTGCTGACCAATTTTTTCTACCTGCGCATACACACGCAGAGACAATATCACCTCACACTCTGCGCACATGTTTTACAACATAATTTAACATATAAATAGTCCAAACACTTTTTAAATAGCCCACTTAAACTGTTTGTTACAAATAAGTTATCAAATGCTTAAAATGAATAAAAGTAAATGAACAAAAAATTGCGTTATATTTAAACTAATATATGCCCCCCATTAACACCTGAACGCCCCCTTTCAAAAATCTTGCTTCCAACGCCCCCCGTTGTTCTCTGAACGCCCCCTGGGGGGGCCCCATTGAGAACCACTATATTAGACTGACAACAACCAATCACAACAGTGATGAGTCACATGATCAATCACAGCTCATCTTGAGCGGATTTTCCACAAGAAAGTTAATATTAATATATAGAAGCTTAATATATAGAAGCTGCACAGTGTCATTCACACACACTACACACCATCATGATAACACACATGGCATTTTAAAAATGTAATAAACATTAATTTAACAACATTAAATGTAACATAAAACACTAATGTACAGAATTGATAAGAAAGAACTAGTTTTTTTTTCAACAAAAATACACCAAATGTGAAGTGTCACACAGGGAATTGTGGGAATGTCAATTTCCGTTTTTTTTTTTTTACTGTAAATTATTCGATTTGTTCTTTCACGTCCAAAAGCTGTCAATTTAAAAGTATTTTACTGTAAAATATACGTTTTGGTCTATCACAGTTATTCACTGTATATAATACATCAAATTTGTTAACCAAACAGTTTTTCACTGTAGCAATTTCACCGTTAAAATCATGGTGTAATAATGCATGACATTTTATAAAATGCAACACTTTCACTAAATGAAACATAAAACCCTAAAGTACATCACTGATTAGAAAAAAAAAAAAAAACTATGTAATAAGTTTCTAACAAAAATACATCAAATGTGAAGTGTCAGGCAGGGAATTGTGGGAATGTCAATTTACGTTTTTTCACTGTAAATTATACAATGATTTTTTAAAATTGAAAGTTAACGGTATTTTACTATAAAATATACGGTCAGATCGATCAGTTATTCACTGTATGTATTTTAATGAACAATTATCAGTTTTCCACCATGGCATTTTTGTACAGCGTAGCCTCCTCCGTCCTCTGTGGCGTGAGTCACGCTCCATAACCAGGAGTGTGTCGTCACTCGGGTGTGTCGCTGAGAGATTCAAGAGCTTCCGAACTCCACGTCTGCACTCACTCGCGCGGATCACGGTGTGTGTTGGTCCTCGGCCAAGAACACTGCAAATGGATTGCAGCACAATACTGGCAGCTGTTGCTTGGCAACCTTTGTTTGTTTCCATCTGCAGAATCAATCTAATTGGCCGGCTTTCCAATTACCAGAATTCCACACTCTTCCTCTGGCCAATGGCATCACTCGATGGACTCCAGGTGTAAATAAGAGACAGTATGGATGGATGAATAAATGCCCCTTGTCGTTTATTGACCGCAGGGTGTCATCCTCGGCATGTACAGGCTCATTGTTCGTGTGGAGACACACCAGCAGGTCTTGTGGAGAAGAAAGGTCAGGCGTTGTGCATTTGGATGGATGTGGCGTCATTGGAGAACATTTGCACAAGTAGACCTGGCACATGCTGTTGCTTAAAGGGGACATATCATGAAATCTGCCGAGTGCTGTAATCTTCTACCACAGAAAACGTGAACCGTGAAACCCAGAATCTTCGTTTAGGTAGGGCTGGGGTAAACGATTATTAACTAAACGATTAGTTGGGCGATTATTTTATCGATTAGTCGACTAATCTAATGACTAATTGGACGACTAATATAAAGAATATTTTTTCTGCTGCTCAATTAATAAAAAAACAATATCTCAAATAAATACTAGCATACTGAATCAAGATACTATAAGCTGGCTAACGTTAGTCTAATGTTATGTATTTGAACACCATCATAACTCTACAACCGCCAAAACCGTGTTATTAAAATATTTTTTACAAAGATTTTTTATCATAGAGAATGTTTAAATATTAATATCAGCTGAGGAGGGAAACGGAGTCGGAGGCGGAGTTCACTTACTGATCAGAGCGCGTGCTGATACGGAGTTAAAGCCTGGTTTATACTCGACACGTCCGCACGAGCGCGAATGTGCGCACGGCAAAAATGACCCGTTGGGTGCGCAAGACCAGGATGTCATGAGGTGGGAGGAGGATGAACCCAAGCGCAGACAGATTGCTAGACAAACGATTTATTTAAGAACAAAACAGGGCAAAGGGGGCAAAACATGAACAGGACAACGAGTGACTAAACTAGTCTATGACTGACAATTAACTTAGACAGTAAACAAAACAGCAAACACAGAATCAGAACTTCTCTCTGGACATTACTATAGACAAATACTCACAGTGGACCACACAATGTTTCACAATGAACCGGCACAAGACAGCAAACACAAAGGGATTATAAAGGGGAACACTAATGACGAGGACAGGTGAAACTGACTAGACAATAATGACAAGACGGGGATAACAAGGGGGCGGGGTAACGAGACAACACAAGCACATGGCCCAAACTGGCCATGCGCTTGCACACAAAACATGATTCTGTCATGATCCTGCCTCACGACTAGAGAAAATCAAAGACAAGAAGGCAGAATCATGACACAGGAAGACTGTGGCTGGCTGTGTGTATGTCTTTTTTTGTAACAACGCGCCCGGCGCCGCGTCCGGGAACATCTTCAAGCCGAATCTGCCCGAGCTTGTACGTCTCACCACACCGGCACCCAGTTTGCGCGTCTAAATTGCAATTTTTTTTCTTAAGGGTTTGTTTACTGTGTGTGATTCATTTAATGGATAGCACATTCACTTCTAGTTGTCTTCGTCCTCTATTCTGCAATGTTTCGGTCTCCCACGTGTGTGTAGCAAGCTGTACCGCCGGGAACATGCAAAAAATAAATAAATAAAGAAGCATTGACGCAAATATATGACGTCGACGCAATTTTGACGTCGAATCATCGACGTCATCGACGCGCCGCTACAGCACTACGTTTAGGTGAGCCTTTCTCTGAGGGCACGTCCAAAAATAAGATTTCGCTCCTACTGCCGTATAAAGAGGATCTTATTATAATATTCCTGGCCCTTAATCTGCATGTTTACACACACCAGCATTGGGTTCGGCGAGCGCCAACAGAGACCAGTTCTAACGCACTGGACTGGAGAAGATCCAGCGACGCCTGAAACTGTTCTGTGGTTGAGCACAGATGACACTGAACACTATTGACCAGAACATGTCAACCGCTGTCTTATAAACACTGTCTCAGGAACTGTGGACACTTGTGGAAGAGTTCAAAATGATGAGTTGATCAGTGTAACTCCACAACAACACAAATGACTCCGCTAACATTCAGAAACGTGTAAAAGTGAAGCTCTCCCTGAGTCTCTCTGTAAGGCTGCACTTGCTGCTGGTTACTCCTGATTCTGGATCAGTGAGATCGGCCTGTGTTGTTATTGCCGGAGTCTCTGAAACTCGTGTGAAGGCTCCGCCCTCTTCTGAATGGAGGTGGAGCTAAAGCTCATTTGCATTTAAAGGGACACAGTGATTTTTTTTTTTTTTTTTTTTTTTTTGCTGAAACATCACACACACATTCTGGTGACACCATAGATTTATATTACATCTTGTGAAAAGAGGCATAATGTCACCTTTGATACAATGGTGCATCATATCTGTGTTTTTTTATAGTGTATTGATAGTGTTTTATAGTGTATCAACTTCCAGAACTGGATGTATTTGTTTCATAAAGTTATTAATCACACGCCGTCACCCACTTTCTAATCCACACCACAGCCCTCATTTCCCTTCTCAAATCCAATTAAACATCATGGCTGCAAATCCAGACTTGTTCAGCGCTGACAGGCATGAATAAACGCTTACTTGAAACAAGTGGAAAAAAACAACAATTACAAAAACACAGCCGGCAAATACATGATCAAATCTAATTAATCACATACTAATGGCTCATTAAATTAAACAGCCACAATGAATTCTGCCAATAAAAGATAATGATGATTTGTGTTTGCCCTCATAGTAAATCGTGTAAATGAAAGTCCTTGTGCTCTCGGGAGATTACACGCGTGTGGAAGAGTTACAGACGTGCTTCAACTAGTCTTGGAGATTACAAATGTTTTGCATATTTGATTACAGATGTGTGTGTGTGTGTGTGTAATACAGGAAGACTTTTTAGTTGAACATTTTTACAAGTCAACTTTACTTCTATAGCGCTTTTTACACCAGAGTGTTTCATAGCAGCTTTACAGAGATAACAGGAGATAATGCCACAGAGTTTATTTCCAGAAGAGAATCGCGTCACAGTCCGGCTTAAGTGAGTTCAGGTGATGGTTGTTTTTTGTTGTAAAAAAAGTTATTATTAATTTAGTTAGTTCAATGCTGTCGATGCAGGAGATCAATAATATTGAATATTACATTAAATGCGATCAGCATCTGGACTGGATGTGTATGTGTTAGGGCTGTGAATCTTTGGGTAGACAGCGAATCGATTCGATTAGCGATTCATAGGTTTTCGATTCGATTCATGAACGGTTTGTGCAAATTCAGAACGATTCGATGCGATTCACATCCAAATTCGATGCGATTCGATTAATTCGATTCGATTCTTAATTTTTTATATGCATTATAGTATTATTTCAATGCTTCACCCATCTTTGTCTGGGTTTGAATTAGCCTACAGCGGCCTTCGGGGATCAGATAGTGGATATTTTGTCCATTGTTAATGTTAGTTCATGTTTGTTTTTAATTTTAATGAATATATTTGTCACAGTCCTTCGTCTGCACCATCCTGTCTGCGTCTCCAGCACTACACTTCCCATGATCCTCTTGTCTGCACACCTGAACTCACTCCCTCATCAGCCTCCCGTTCAGCGTCCTGTTCATCTGTTTCACCTGTCTTCACCTCATTATGTTTGATTCTTCCATGTATTTAGTTCCCTCTGTTTCATTCTGTCTTGGTCGGTCAATGTTGAATGTTACCCGGTGTTACCCTGTCTTCCTGCCTGTATTTTGGATTAAATTAGTGTTTTCGTGTTAACCTGGACTCCTCCTGTTCCTTCTACCTGCACTCCACCACCACACCCCGTGACAATGTTATTATAAAAAAAAAATTAAATGGCCTACAAATTAGCATTTGCAAGTAGCAAATATTTTGAAAAAGGCTTTTAAAGTATTGCATTAAATGACTACATGCACAAATTAATGGAGACGTTTTCACTAGTTTCATTTTGCGTCCTCTCAGTGCACTCGTTATCATCTTTTCAGTGGATTTTGCTCGCGCTCGGTCCCATAGCTCTCATGCTTTCATAACGTTAACTACAGATTTTTGAGCGGTCCGTGTTTGAGCTCTCCAGCTGAGCTCTCTGTCGAGAAAGCAATAGTTTTGAGGCAAACCGCTCAAGCCATTGATAAAGCTGCCATGCCATTGCGTGGGCACTATGAAATAAAACGCTTTCATTCATTTATTACATGGACTCTCCGTACACGCAAGGTGGTCTCGCTTTCCCTCTCTGCCGAGTGCGTGCAGCCATGTGTGAACGCGCGATACGCGGTTTGGAGCACAACCTCTGTCTCGTATGCACGCTCGCTCTAGATTCCGGGAGATTTTAACTAATTTGCGGTAATACAAGCTGATCACGACATGAGTAGCTCAACAGGTAGAAAGATAATACTCATCTTTCAGGCATTTGACCGACCGGTCTTCAGCGTGAGAAATCAGGCGTGTGTGAGCGCCTGAAACCAATCAAATGCGGATGTCGTATGACGGCCAATGCATGAGGCAGCTTGTACCAGGAACACTTTAAGGTTTTGTTTATATATTTTAAACCACTGAATCGCTATAAAATCGTGATTAATTCGATTCTTAGCCTTTTAAATCGATTATTCACGTAAATAAACGATTCACGATTCAAAATACATGTTTCTGGATCGATGCATCGCCAGGATTTATAATCGATGCATCGAGAAAACGAGTGAATCGTTACACCCCTAGTATGTGTATGTTGTTAATGTGGAGTGTTTGCAAAAGTTCTAGAGGATTCCTTCCTCTGTGTCAGGTCCGTGACACCAACAGTGAAGCGTTTAATGCTTGGCGTTCGAGAGCAGTTTGAGTTTATCAAGCGCCGCTAATAATCCGGTTTATCTTGTACTTTACACTCCCATCTGTCCCTGCGTTAGTGTTTAAAGACTGTGTTTTATCCCCTTCCCACTGGATTCAGGTGATCATGTTGAGCCGGGGTGGTGATGTATTGATTGAGCCTTGGTGTGACCCCTGCTGTGTGTGTGTGATGGGTAGGTTTAAGGGGTCGGGTTAGTGTAAGGAGACAATGATATACAGTTTGTACAGTAAAAAAATCATTACGCCTATTGAGAGTCCTTTAAGTAAATGTGTGTGTGTGTGTGTGTGTGTGTGTGTGTGCGTGTGTGTGTGTGTGTGTGAGCCCTATCAGAATTAAGTGATCCAGAGGCGTTGCATTCAGGCCAGTGTGGTGTTCTCTAGATGATGATGTCACAGACTCCCTAATCAACTGTGTGTTTGTGTGTGTGTGTGTGTGTGTGTGTGTGTGTGTGTGTGTGTGTGTGTGTGTGTGTGTGTGAGGAGAGGATCTCCTTCAGCAGTGTTCAATATGACAATGATGGAACGTCTTCCTGGGGATTGAGCAAGTCTGGGTGACGTTATTAAGATGTGTCACCTTGGGATGATCCTGTCTGGATGTAATAAAAGCATTATCTTGTGTATTTCCCAGAATTCCACACACTGATCAAGGACTTCATGTTCAGGACACAGTATGTCTTATGTGGAGAGTCAAAGGGAAAATCACTACATCCTTGTTCATTTAAGTGTGTGTGTATGTGTGTGTATGTGTGTCAGTGTTTGGAATGAATTGAAAGAAGTCTGTTCTGCTCACCAAGGCTGCGTTTGTTTTATAATACATTTATATTTACATAAATACATAATGAGCGTGTGGATCAGTTGGACCAGGTAAAAATGAGTATTTTTACAATCTATGAGAAATCAGAAAGATTCTAGTCTTTCTCCATTCATATATATGACATGATTGGGAAAATGATGTTCAATGTTGTATCAAGATCACCGCCAGTTATAATGAGAACAATATACAATCAAGATAATTCATTAATAAATCGAGTGTAGATTTAATCATGTACATGTCAGTGAATTTGCTTATGTTTGTGGTCTAGTGGACCCTTCCCACACTGTGTAGATCTCACTGCTCTTTTCTTATCTCACAGCCCTGAAGTGTGTGTGTGTGTGTGTGTGTGTCCTGTCCCTCACCCATACGTACAGTACACAGCTCTGCATTCCCTGATTTCTCAGCACATTTAGCATCACTGGTGCACCGTAAGCGATCTCAGGTTATATTTGCTCTCTCTCTCTCTCTCTCTCTCTCTCTCTCTCTCTCTCCCCACTTTGGCTGTGACACTGAGTGTCCTCACTCTGAATAATTCACTGTTGAGTATAGAGCTGTGGGGAATGAGAGGGAGAACTGCAGAATAGCTCATGCCATATTCTCAGCTGGTTATTTTAGTGCTCTCTCTCTCTCTCTCTCTCTCTCTCTCTCTCTCCCTCCATCTTCCACTTGCTGTAACTCGCTCTCCTCTCGTCTTTCTGGACTTCACTGGCTGCACGCACTGTTCTTCTGAGGCCGGACATGAATAGTTAATTTAACACTTCCCGTAACTCAGCGCTGTAGTGCTCTGACAGAGCGGGACAGAGATGTCCTGGCTGACGGTTTAATGGCCGACACGGGCATGTTCGCTTTCAACATGTGATTCAAAGTTAAAGATTTACTGATGAAAAGATTTATTTTAAAAATTTTTTATTTAAATTTAATTTAAACACGATACTAATATTTTTAAGGTAATAATATTTATTCAACTATATTTAATTATAATGCACATACACTCATTTTGAATAGTTTGATTACAAAACAAATACTTATATTTTGCAAGGATGCATTAAATGTGTCTATATTTAAAATATGATTTTCATACCTTTTTAAATTCTTCAAAGAATCCTAAAATTAAAATGTATGACAGTTTCCACTGTAATCTGAAGCAGCAACAGTTTTCATCACTGATAATAATCATAAATGTTTGTTGATCATCAGATCCTCATATTAGAGTGATTTGTGAAGGATCATGTGACACTGAAGACTGGAGTATTGATGATGATAAATTCAGCTTTGATCACAGGAATAAATTACACTTTACTATATATTCACATAGAAAACAGATGATATACTCTGGAGAAATTTTACTGTATTTATGATCAAATAAACTCAGCTTTGGTGAGCAGGAGAGACTAAAATCTCACTGACCCCAAACTTTTAAACAGTTAGTTTATATAATTTTAATTCACATTCAGCAGTTCTTGAAGATATTATTCCTTTGGAAAAGCCGGTGAAGCATGGAGTTCCTGAGGAACATCTCCTCTCTGTGTGAGTCTTGAGTTTGACGGAGAGTTTTCTAACACCAGTGGGATTCGCTCATAAGAGCGTCAGGTTCAGTGGTGTGTGTCTCAATCGCAGCGCTGGCGTCTGAACGCGTCTCTGTGTGCCATTCTGCAACACTCCAGGATTTCTCCATTAAAAACAAGCTATTGATTCTTCGGGAGCGTGTGGATTGACTTGGCACAGCACCGGCTCTCGCAGCTCTGATGAAGCTCGCCGATGGGTTGCAAACGCTCGTTTACTCGGAGCAACAAAAAAGTGTTGAGGAAGGAGTGATGGAAGAGGTGACGGGCAATGGGAATAAATTTCTCCTTATCCATGGTCCTCTTCTGTGTGGTTCTCTCTTCAAGCAATGCTAGTTGCTAAACAGTCAGACCTAGTCTGCAGTTCACAGATGTTTCATACACTCTGCTCTCATCGTCATGCAACAGCAACAGCACAAACCTGAGTTTGTAATCATTTAACAAGTTGTTGTGTACAGTACAGTATATACACTGCACAATCTGATATAGAAAGGAAATGTTACTGTTTAAGCTGAGGTGCATCAGATTATAATCTGATTTTCGTATGGTGTGGTTTGCACACTTGTAAAAATCTGATTTCTTTCATCATTTTCATCCAAATTATTTAAAGAGACCTTTTGATTTCAACTTACTAACTTTTATCCCTCCTATTTTTTTCTCCTATGGGCTATGTGCACAACTGTAGTTTCGAACTTCCGCTTTTGTCAGAAGTTGGCGTATCAGTTTCCGGTCTACGACTGGTCACCCGCATCCACTAATAAACAAACAAGATGCTGTTGTACGAAAAAAAGAGTTCTTAAACACATCTAAGTTTCTAAGAACTGTAGTGGATCTAACGTCCGTTTCACACCCGTTTGCAGTGTGTGTTGCGGTGCAGGAGCGTGCTGTTAGTGCGTTCACATATTATGAAGCGTTTGCACAGTGAATAACTGATCCGCGGCTGTACAACAAACACATACTTAATATTTTTATTATTTTTTGCGCGTCGATCAAAATGTCTATTTTGTGCAGCCACTGTGCACGAAGGTTGGTGTTTATCAGGAAGCAGTAGAAGCTCAAATGGCTGTTAGCGACTTGAAGCCGAGCAAAGTGCCGCACAGCAGTCTCCTAACGCACCATGTAAACAGGTTAGGGCTTTCACTTTTCACTGGTGTGGTAGCCTACATATAACAGCAGCACAGCGATCGTTTCCACACCGAATCTATTTCTGCTGTGCTGCAAACGCTGGTGGTCAAAATGATAAAGATTGACCTGAAAATGTAGTAATTTCACCATAAATGCGTTTAATTAAATAAAATGAAGTAATCTCACCATAAATGCACATTTAATCAAGGAAAACTACAATTTACTTCAACCAGGCGGCAGAATGAACTCGTCTCGAATCTCGATCGTGGAGGTGGAAAAATAAGTTTTGTGACATGCAAGATCTATTGTTTTAAAATTAAGATGCAAAAGAAAAGGCAAGTCGGCTGCTTTTGTCAATTTCAAATTATTTGCGATTTTAATATAGGAAATATTTGACTGAGCAACTTGTAATAATAGCCCTAACTTACATTGTTTAGATTGTGTTTAAACGTGCATACAAAGAATCGCAATGCTGACACAACTTTTTGTTTTTAAAAATAAGTTGCAACATAACTTCTGGACTTTAAATAAAAATATTAAGTATGTGTTTGTTGTACAGCGGCGGATCAGTTATTCACTGTGCAAACGCATCATAATATGTGAACGCACGAACAGCACGATCCTGCACCGCAACACACACTGCAAACGGGTGTGAAACGGACGTTAGATCCACTACAGTTCTTAGAAACTTAGATGTGTTTAAGAACTCTTTTTTCGTACAACAGCAGCACTCATCTTGTTTGTTTATTAGTGGATGTGGATGACCAGTCGTAGACCGGAAACTGATACGCCAACTTCTGACAAAAGCGGAAGTTCGAAACTACGGTTGTGCACATAGCCTATCCCTCCCATTTATTTGCGCACAGAAAGTATTATCTTCTTGATAAACTTAAAGGAGTTGTTCACTTTAAAAAAATAAATAAATTTTTTGCTGATAATTTACTCACCCCCATGTCATCCTTTCTTCAGTCGAAAAGAAATGAAGGTTTTTGATGAAAACATTCCATCATTTTCTCCATAATGGACTGCAATGGGGTCCAAACGGTTCAAGGGCTTCAAAGGGCTTTAAACGATTCAAGACGAAACGATCACTCATTTAATAAATAAATAACAAAGTTTAAGTTTTATAAGCTCAAATCTCACCTTGCTCTGTTCTGTTCAAACTCGTTTATCAAAATGAACAAATACTTTTTCCGAGTCAATTGGTTAATTTTGTTCGTTTAATCAACCAAATGAGATTGTTCATTTTGATGAACGAGTTTGAACAGGAGAGTCACGAACGTGCATCGCAGTGCAGAGCAAGGCGAACATTTGAGCTTATAAAACTTAAACTTTGTTATTTATTTATTTATTAAATGAGTGATCGTTTCACTTGATAAGACCCTTATTCATTGTCTGGAGTCGTTTAAAGCCCTTTGAACAGATTGCACTGAAACTGTCTTTTGGACCTTGAACCATTTGGTTCCCATTAAAATCCATTACATGGAGAAAAATGCTGGAATGTTTTAATAAAAAATTTTTCTTTAATTAAAAAAAAAAAAAAAAAAAAAAAAGGATGACATGGACATCTTGGATGACATGGGGGTGAGTAAATTATCAGCAAAAGTTATTTTTTAAAAGTGAACTACTCCTTTAAGGTTGAGCCACTGTCGTCACTCAGACTATTTTAATGATGTCTTTAATAACTTTCTGGGCCAGCCAGTTTCAATCCCTTAGAAGCCTATGGAGGAGTGATCCAGCTCTCAGATTTAATCACAAATATCTTCATTTGTGTTCCGAAGATGAACGAAAGTCTTACAGATTTGAACAACATGAGGGAGAGTAATTTCTGATAGAGTTTACATTTTTAAAACTCTAGTGCAGGCAAAAACACTCAGTGGCTTCACTCCAGTCGAGGCTATATGGGGAGGCTGCAGACCTGGAGCCAGCAGTTTTACGCCCCGACAGTTTTACGCCTCTGACAGTTTTAAGCCCCTGTTGTTCCTGATGCGTCCAGTAGGGGGAGAAGGATATATGGCGGAATATATAAAACGACGCTGGAAACAAACACATTAATAACCGTCTAGACTTCAACTAATTTTTATGTATTTGTTTATTTAAATAAACGTTATAGACAGTGGATTTATCTGCACTATAAGGATTAAAACATCCAGATGTTCAGTTGGGCTTCACTCTTCACTCAGCCAAAGATTTGTTTTTGAAAATATTAGGCTAATACACATAGTTGAATCAGATGGACAAAGTAATGATATTTGACCGACCTACTGAAGACTTAATTATTTTAAACTGTTTTATATACAGGAAACTGACTGATATATGTTGTTGTGATGTATATAAAGTTACATTTATGTACCATATTTAGCCTTGAGATATGCTTAATCATATGGATCCTTAATGAAATATCTGCTGAAATATTTACAATTGGTCATCATACAGCTAGAACAGTGTCCTACATAACATTTAATGAAGACAAACACAATTTAACCCTTTTCTAAAATTCCAAGGGCCATTTAAAAGAAAGAGACAATATTTTTGTTCACAAAAAAGGTTATTTATTTACAAAAGAAGCTAAAGTTGAATAGTGGTAGAAACAATGGTTATAAAATAATGGCACAATGTCATGGTTGAACATTTTTTGGGGGTTCAAAAGATGGGTGTTTATAAAAGTTTAGAGACAGAGATTTTAATTTTCTTAAGAAGCTAAAGCCGATACACACCTTAATGAGATACAAGTTAAAAAGAACTAAAGACAGAGTATGATAAAACACACATTAAGTGCACATACATTTTAGTCCAGATCAGTAAGCTATTTTAAGAAAACTGTATGATATACATTAGAAAATTTGATCATCTCATTTATAAAAAAAAAACAAAAAAAAAACAACTTAAACCAAAATATACATTTAAACCATATGGGCCAAAGTTTTTAATGTGGGCTTTATAATGCATTATGTTTGTATGTATTATGTTTGTAAAACAAAATATTAGAGTGAGTATGCCGTTTGAATCTTTACTTAGAGAGATTTTCATTCAAATACATACATACATACATGCCTCTTATAAATGTGTTTGTGTACACATCATAAACTGTAATTAACACATTTCCAATGTGATGTTGCTCCAGAAACCACGTGGAGTAGGGTATGTTTAAATGCAAGGAGTAAACTGGGTCTTACCAGTAGATGCCATGTCACGCAAGGTAAAGACAGACAAGATAAAAATAAAAATTAAACGAATTTTAAAAGTGAGTGAGACAGAGCAGATAAAGAGAAGACTAGGGCAGCCTTTAAACCTATGTGGTTAAGTTTGCTAAGTTTGACTTTGAGCCAGACAGAACATCAACTTGACCATGAAGTAGCCAACTTTTATTGTCTCTCGAAATAATAGACTTTATTACAGTTTTTTAAAATCTCTTTGTTACTATTTTCAGAACCTTGATGTCATTTTTCAAAACTCTAGACACAAAACTCACAACCAATGATCAAAATGCACATTTTAAAAACTCTAACCCTTTTCTTAATTGCTTGGATACAATATACATAAAACTTAGATCATTTGTTCATTCAACAAAAATCACCTGTTCAATATGACACAAGTTAACATCAAAGTACTACTATTTCAAAAGGCAATTGACACATTACATTTCAAATGAGTGTCTATTCATTTCCTTACAATGATCTAACTATCAAATGATACAACTGCTCAAAATGATAAGTAACTGCTGTGTTACTCTTGATGCATGACACACAATCTTCCATGTTTACAGTAAATCATGAAAGTTTCAAGATAATGAGATTCAACCTATGTTGTGATTGTAGTGTTTTGCATCAATATATCACACACTTTGTTCAATGATTCTTCTATGTGTGTATTCTCTCTACTACTGCAGTACTGCTTTACAGAGATGTGTTTACTGTCAACGCATTCTCACCTTTGACCATGTTTCAATATTTGACGTTTTAGGCGCCCTTTAGCGTCACTTACATGACGCGATCCTTCGGCGTCATCTAACTGACGCTAAAGGAAAGCGTCTGTTAGAGGACGTGGTTAGGTTTAGGTGTGGGGTGGGGGTAGGGTACACGCGATCCTAGGGCGTCATCTTGCTGACGCTAAAGGGCGCCTAAAGCGTCAGATATTGAAGCATGTCCAAATGCTTCCCAAGGCGTCAGTTAAGTGAAGCCTTGGGGGTGAGAATGGGCTGTTACTGTACATGTGCCGTAATGAAACCTGTATCACCTATTTTGTTCTACAACATTTAATGATTGTACGAAAAATGACAGTGAAACTATCGGTTGCTTGTGTGTGGGTGATAGTTTTGTTTAGGCCTATTTCACAGTAAATTTGTTTTTTGAACCAATGATTGTGCAAGTGCAATGTTTCTTTAAAGATGTGAATGCACTATGCAATGTTTTTAACATTAGACAGCCTGTGTTACAAGTGATAACCGTTTTGAGTTTTGTGTCTAGAGTTTTGAAAAATGACATCAAGGTTCTGAAAATAGCAAAGTGATTGTAAAACAAACTGTAAATTATAGACCTATCTTTTTAATTGACATCGAATCTTAGCTTGTCGTTTAGACATAATCAATATTGTATCATTACAATTCAATCAACAATAATAACATTAGCAGATTATTTAAAATACCTCAATTCATGTCGCTTCTAGAAGGTCTGATGCTATAGATCTGTAATGAAATAGGACTAGGCTCATATAACGTCATTAGTTTAGTCTCCCCCTACTGGACACATCAGGAAAAACAGGGGCTTAAAACTGCCGGCTCCAGGTCTGCAGCCTCCCCCTACTCAGTCGAGGGAGGAAGCGTACATACAACCATATGCCAAGCTGCTGATCTTTAGAAACATCCATACTGAATCTCTGGTGATTACAAACATCCTACTCAATGTTTCTCGCAAAGTCCATTATCCAGAGAGGAGGTTTCAGAGGACACTTGGCATAGTCTGGCGGGAACAGCTCTGGCATTTGCCAAGAGCGATGGAGACCTTCGACTGGAGCGAGTCTGGATCGAGACGATGGAGAGAGGGAGTGAGGAGAAAGAGACGCACTTGAAGACCGCAGGCCAGGAGAAATCAATAGATACACCCACACACACTCCAAACCCATCTGCTGTGTGTGAACGTCAACCCAACACCACCTCAGAGCTGGCGTGGAAGAGGCGCAAACACATTCTGTCTGAGTCTTTATGCACAGTTTGAGCAATCATGGAGACTGGACTGGAGTGTTCAGTTGCAAGTTCTTCCACTTTTCGTCGAAGGAAATTGTTCTAGTGAGTTGCAAATGCTGTTTTAGAGTGTTTTTCCTACAGTTTTGTGAAAGCGGTGTTGCAAAAAGTACACGGTTGGTGTAAAGGTCTGGGTTCGTGGATGAAGGGATGTGTCTGAAGAATTGCTGAACTCTCATCATTGTTCACTTGAACGAGACATTTTGTCCTAGGTTACTCTATTGGGAATGCCACTACAAGTATGCAGGAAAATGTCTTGGGAAAAATAGTTTCTTAGGGATTGGTAAAAGTATGCAAAAGTGGACGTTTTCCATCGTTCATACAGTTTACTCTTTTTTTATGGATATTTTATGGATATTTGATTATGCCATGATGCTTTAAAGTTTTAGAAGGCTTGCTGCACACCAAGGCTGTGTTCACACACTTCCCTACTGTATAGTAGTCACTCAATGACAAAAGAAGTATGATAAATCTGTGTGTGTGTGTCAGTGTTTGGGATGAATTGAAAGAAGTCTGTTCTGCTCACCAAGGCTGCATTTGTTTTATAATAAATACAGTAAATTGTGAGACTGTGACATTAAAACATTAGACATTAAAATAGACATTAAAAATGAGTTTTTATCATGATGTGAGTTTAAATATAATAATTTGTAATCAGTTGTTGTTTGATTATTTTTACAATCTATGAGAAAGATTGCAAAATGTGTATTTATATTTACACATAGAAAATGTGTAAAGATTTGAATGTTTTTAAAAAATGATTTACACACTACACTCTAAAAAATGCTGGGTTGTTTTAACCCAATTTTGTGTCAAATATGGACAAACCCAGCCATTGGGGTTACATTTTTACATTACATTTTTTAACCCAATGTTTAAATTTGTCCATATTTGACCCAAAATTGGGTTAAAAGAACCCAGCATTTTTAGAGTGTATTTAGACTTTACTCTAATGTTTTTCCTGGACCAAACAAAATTAGTTCAAAAACTGTTCATGTCATATTCTATTAAATAAATGTGACAGCATTTTTCAGACAGCTGAAAAAACAATGTTCAAAACTATTCAGATTCAAACCACTTCGTATTATTATCAATCCATCTATGAATTGCAGGAACGTCTGTCTGTCTGTCTGTGTGTCTGTGTGTGTGTGTGTGTGTGTCTGTCTGTCTGTTAATCGCATATCTCTTGAACCGTTAGTCCGATGGATCTCAAACTTCACAAGTGTCTTGCTACGGGCACGAGTAAGTGCAATGCCGAGTTTGAAGTTCTTTGGATTAGAAATACAAAAGATGTCTCTAAGTATATCGCTAAAAGAAGCACACATTGGCTTTTGCCACTCTAGCCGCTGGTCACTCCCCCTCTCCCGCTGCACAATGACTGAGCACAGCGCAGGACCAGAGACAGCAGATTTGCTCCCTGAATCGTCGCGCTTATTCATTTGAGCACTCAAACACACCAAACCAACAATATTGCTAAAAACACAAGGGCACACGGGCATTATTAGCACAGGACCAGAGACAGAGGGAGGAAGAAAGCATTATTTTGCACAGGCATTTTGCACTAGTAGATTGGATTGTAGAGTGATGTTAAAATGCATATGATCTTAGTTACACATATGGTGCATTCAGGCGTTTCAGACTCATGCATCCATTGGGGTTTCATTGAAAGTTATCATGAGGAAATAAAAAATGCGTTAACAAGAAACAAAACAACAGAAACCATAGTGAGACCCAATGACAGGCTCTTTAAAACGCTACATTGGTGCAAAAGACATGTTGATTTTGGGGAAAGTCAAACTTTTCAATTAGATTTTCGCCATTACTTTAGTGTCTGTCTACAGTATGTCTCTCACTGTAAACGCTTGTTTGGTTCTTTGTGTTCCTCCTCCTCCTCTCTGTAATGATAATCTCAGGCTTTGTCTGTCTTCTCTTCTCTCGTTCCTCATCGCAGCTGCACCTCCAGCTCTAGTTCTCATTTCCCCACTTTAGCAATGTCTCGACTTCCCTTCCAACCTCTCCCGAGAGCATCCTGTGTCTTCATTAAAATGGGGCCCTCAAAAAAAGAGAAAAAAACGAATGAAAGAAGAAGCTGTTAATTACACAACAAGGTCACAAGCCTTTTACCTTCTCAGCTTAATTGTGGCCTTGATTGTGTTTCTGCCTCATTTTTTATGCAAACGTGGTTAATTCTTGCACTTCTGGAGATTCACACGTTTTTGTTTTTGCATAGCTGGTGAGTTTGTGTGATACAAATGTAACTGTGTGTTTGTCATCGTATAGGCTTTTATGTAGGCTATTCAAGATCCTTCAGGCGGACTGTTAATTAGCCTTCATGACCTGCTGCCCTGTACATCCATTCATCTCCAGCTGAGCCTCTCATTTCTCCACGAGGGTCACTCTGACCTTAAAGCCCTTACAGACCCGCCAGTGTCCAGCTACCCTTGTCATCGATCCTGTCATGTCTTCACAACCATTTACTCCCTTCGATTTCCAAAGGTGGACCACCCTGTTATTTTCGTGGCCGATTGGATTGACGACTCTTAGGCACAAAGGTCAGGCGCTACAGTTTTAGATCTTGGCATGATCAATACCTTCACCCTCAATCTCTTTCCTTTTTATTCCTTCCCCTGTTTCCCTCAGGTACAGTAAGGTCTGAGGCACTACCATTTTGATTAGAGGTCACTGGATATTTAATAAACATGATCTTATCCCAGACAGCACCATAGTGTCGGCCCAGATCCGGCCCGCATCTGAGACTGGTTGAATCCACATGTACCAGATGTGGCCTGGATCTGGGCCGACATGTTGCTGTCTGGGTAGTCCATGTATTTTAGATGGTCAGATCCTGTTTCAAAGTTTGCGTTCTCAAGCACCAAACACTGTTATCGTGCGAGAACGCAATAACGTTTCTGTTTTCTGTAGAACAGTGTTGTGTTAAGTAAATACCTAATGATCTTTGCAATGGAAGTGAATTAATCAAAAACTAACTTTATCTGGACAGTAACTTTATTCTAGATCTGCCATAAAAACGCCTAAACACTCTCTGTTATTGTAATCTCCTGTTATCACTGTAAAGCTGCCGTGAAACACCTGGATTGTTTTAACACTAGAAGTGCCAGAATTCCAAAACTACTAGAACGGCCACAAACGGTCATTTTGACCGTTAGATTCAAAACAGTGTTGACGAATAATTTTTGTAATTATTTTCGTAAACCACATTTTTTCAAAGACGAAAACGAGACGATAATATGACCGTCTATGGCCGAAATAGGTAAATATGTTAATTTTTTTTTGTTTTCCCTTCGTTTACATAACTTAATTTATATGAAAAGCATTTTAAATGAAAACACAGACAATTTTAGGAAAAGTCAGGTACCAGCAGGATTTTATTATTTTTTTCAACAAAGTTATTGTAGATATAAAATTCAAAACGGTCAAAATGACCGTTGTGGCCGTTCTAGTGTTAAGCACTATATCAATGAAGGTGAATTGACTCGACTAAATTCTACAGGTGCCTGATCGGGCACCCCTGGTCTATTTTGCTTTTTTTTCTTTCTTCCCCCCTTTTCCCCTTTGGCACTGAGGTCAAAAGTCAGAGGTGCTATGATCACTGGACTTTCTCATAAAGGTGAACCTTTTCCATCAGTCTTGGCTTGCTCCATAAGAATCAATTTCTTTTCCGTCCTTGCTTTCTTTCCCCCCTTTTTCCTTTTCTCCCTGTTTCTATCTTTACCCATTTTCCCTCTTCCCATTCCCTGCTTTGATTTACTCTGCCACACCACAATCATGTTGTTACTTGGAAAAAATGTCTGTTCTCGTTCCTGACCTCTACGCCACTGATAATGGAAAATGTGACCAGCCTCCAGACATCCATTTGTCTTCGAAAAATGGATATCAATCAACAAACATGCCTCTAATCTTTTGTATTATAATTAAATTGTTGTGTTTTTCTGCTGACTAACCTGTTAAGAGGGAAACGTTTGGACACTTCACAGCAATTTGTAATGCAAGACATTCAGATTCTCGATTGGTAGCGTCTGCAAAACTTTGAGGAATGACTTCTGTTCCACTTTGCTTTATGGCGTAATGTTCAAGCTGAGCTCACGGCCTGAAAGCGAGGTATCCATTACCTGAGCTAACAATCAGGAGCGTGTTTGTTTGAGGCTGCAAATGTGCCCAACCTGTCGTGCTTCGATATTTCTGAGAGATGTTGGAAATTTGCCTGCATCTCATTCTCCAAACCCAGCACCCTCATCAGTTGGACACCCTTCAGTGATTCAGAAACGAGCTTTTACTTATTTTTTCTTTTCCATCTCTCTCGATTCCTTGAGTGCCGCACCTGAAATTGCTTTGACATTCAGATGCAAACATACCTATTGACACCCGCCTGATGGGTTTGGAATGCAAATGGACAGGACTCTCTCTCCTTCCTCTCTCATCCCTCTCTCCCGGCCTAATGAGGGAAAGCTGATAGCTTGCTTTCTGAGATCAGGCAGACGTGGATATAGGAATGTTGAGATTGGGGTTCGAGGGGACAGGGGTAATGTCACTGAAAGCCTACAGGAAATCAATTTCTGCAGTGCCGTCTCCCCACTGTGAAACGCTACCCTGCTGTTCGCCGAAGCTTCGGTCTCTCTCACAGAAACACCTCCACACATTAGTACGCTTATTTAATGTGACATCATTTTCCTTCCTTCCTTCCTTCCTTCCTTCCTTCCTTCCTTCCTTCCTTCAACATTTCCCCCCTCCTTTGCCTAAACTTTCTTCTGTCTTTCCTTCCTTGCATTTGTCTGTCCCTCTGTCTATCTTCATTTATGCCTTTTTGCTTTTCCTTCCTTCCTGCCTGCTTTCCTTTTCTTTTCTTTTTTACCTTCCCCTTTTTTCTTTCTTTCCACCTTATTTTCCCTTTCCCCCTCTTCCTTCCATCTTTACTTCCTTTTCTTCCATTGATTTTTTCCCTTCCTACTTTTTGACATCTGTCCTTCCTTCCTTCCTTCCTTCCTTCCTTCCTTCCTTCCTTCCTTCCTTCCTTCCTTCCTTCCTTCCTTCCTTCCTTCCTCCCTTTAGTCTGTCCATCTTTCCTTGTTTCCCACTTCCTTTGTTCCTTCTCTTTCATTTTCTATTCTTTTCCCTTATTTGATTTTCCTTCCATCTTTCTTATCTGTATTTTTCATTTCCTTTCTTCTGTCCATCCTTCTCAATTTACTTTTCTTATAGAACCTTTTCCGTCTTCATATCACTATGCTAAATCTCTCACAGCCATTATGTAGTTCTACCTCTCTATAACAAGGTTCCCCAGGACCTTCTGTGAGAAATGACACATGAAGTGGTCTATGATCTGTAAACGCAATGACCTGAATCCTCGAGTTCTGGTGACAGGAGATCATCGTGCACACATGTAGCGATGCCGGACTCCTCTTGGATCTGCTCAGCGGCGTGCCTCTCCATCAGGGGCTCAGGCTCAGCTCTGGACATTTACAAATCTCCACCATACTTGGCTAAATGGAAACCATCCATCAGAGTTGACAGAAAGCAAACAAAGCCCCAACATTAGCTGGTTGGACGCTTTTGATGATGTCATCCTTGTCTCTAAGCCTCTGGAGGTGGGTGACCTCGTGTGTTTTCATTGGGAAGGAAGGGAGAACACAGTGCAAGATCTGTTGATGAAGGAAGCGTGCAAACTAACAACGGTTGACAGAACTCTAATGCAAGAAAAATGTGAATGTGCAAAATGTCCAGAAAGTCCAAGACTGTGAGCAAGGATCATTGATTTGAGCCATAACAGATCTGTGTGTTAATGAGAGAAGTGCATTGATGAGGATTGATCAGTGGGAGTGAGTGGCGGGTGGGATTCAAGCCCCACGAGGAGGAGTTCGGATTATTCTTGTCCTGATTAGGATTAAGCAGCGTAATATCCTCTAATTCTTACTCTTGTCCTTGGTTCTTCTATTGTTCAGTTAGAAGTGATAAGCAGAATTCAATTTGAGAGTCCGAGAAGATGGATTTGGGGGGAGAGATGGGGAAAATGGGAGTGAGTGAAAGAGACTGAGAAAGAGGATAAGAGTAGGATCAAAAGAAAAAGAGTGAAGATGAAATCGTGAAAATGCTGAGAGGATCAAAGATATCAGACATTCAGAGAAAGAGTCGTGACACCGTAAGATCTACTCCTTTGTCTCTCTCCAATTTCCCCTGAAAGGGACTCTGTCCAGTTTAGGCGATTTATGGCTGTCATGTAAACCATAATTGGGGGAAATGTGAGTGGTTTTACTTGCGCTCACAGGAAGCTAGGTTGTTGTTATGTGATTAAAATTCACATTGGTCGGGTGTTTTATGTCTCACACCAAAATCTCTATGAATTTCTGTTCCCAATTATATTTTAATTTGGCTGCTGTTACCAGACCACTGAAGGTGATTGTTTGTGACATTTGAGAATTAGAAAAAAAAATTGCTTTTGTGTCTCTGATCAATGCAGAGGCCATATCAATGTCACCATAATCACGGTTACCGAATGCTCAGTTTCATGGGAACCACGTGGGTCACCTGAAGCCGAACGGTGATTATAGCTCATCTAAACCCAATGGTCTGAACTGTCACAGGAGCATGAAGAGCATACGCTAGGCAGGACCTTTAAAGTAGACCTTTCACTCCTTCATTTATGTGGATTTATTCCATTCGCAAGGGATTCTTTCATAAATTGGAATTAGCAGCATTGAGGCAGTGATCTGAATATGATGACATGAATTATTGATTCCCTGACAGCTGCTTGCAAATCTAGCCTGACATTTGGAAAGAAGACGGCATGGAATTATTGCCAGAAAATAATGAAGGCCATTTGTGTCGAGACGAGAGAGGGAGAGCAAAGCAAACGTCTTTTTAAACTTATTAATATTCATTAATACCTCCTGTCAGAGCGCCAATGAAACAATTCATTACTCACGTTTACTCTATTTCGTTCTTTATGATTTATTGATGTGTGTTCGAAGGAGCTGGGTGGTTATGAAGACCCTCAGCGAAATCTGATTGCTCACACTAAAGCAGATATGTTTCTGCGAGAGACAAAGACTTCAGATTTTATGTCCAGTGTTTTTTTTTTTTTTTCTTCTTGAACTTACATGGACTAATAAACTCTTTCTGCACATTTATTTTAATCTTTCTTATGGAAATTTTATAGGTCACACTACCTGTGTTGTGTTCTGTCTTGAATTAAATGTTTCTGTTTCTATTAGTCTCATTTGTGAGTCGCTTTGGATATAAGTGCCTGCTAAATGAACAAATTTAAATGATTTGTTTATTCTCCATTGGAGTTAAAGTGGTGCATGATTTCAGGTAATAAAACCAGGCATAAAGTTAGGCTGAGAATTCTTGTATACTTGTATATATCTGAAAACGGAATCCACGCCTCCTTTCCCTTCAGATATCTGGCTTTAGATATTATAATCTTGGATCCTCACGGCAGAGCCGATCATCTCTGGTGCCTGTTCATCAACCCCTGCTGATGTCACATTAGATGAATTGATCCGCATTTAGCCAGCTGGTCTGTTGTGGAATTCCACAATTAATTTCGAGACCCTGGGAACGTGTGTGTAATGTCAGCAGATACGGGTTGTGATCTCATTCCCTTCAGTGTGTTTGGCCGCACATCACAGTCCAGCAGCAAACACAAACACAGGTCTAATAACACACTTTCTATTAGAGCTGTTTGCAGGAATTAACTCGACAAGCCATGAACTTTGCTTTCATATTTCATACACTGAGATGTTCTTGTGTTTTGGTGTGTATCTGTGTGTGTTTTGAGTTATCTGCGCTTTTATATTCCTTATTCCATTTGCCGTTTTTCCCTTTGTCTCTTTCGATTTTGCTTGCCCTGCTGGAAAACAGGTGTGTGTGTGTGTGTGTGTGTGTGTGTGTGTGTGTGTGTGTGTGTGTGTGTGTATGTACGCTGCTTAGGTCACTGTGTGCATCTCTGTGTATCCATGTGCATATTCACTGCATGTTTTCCAGAGAATTGTTTTTATGACCCTGTCAGCGCACTGAGGCAATGATGAGGGGATTGTATAATGACTGGAAATGAAATTGGGGGATTGGCAAATGAATGGATGGATGTTGCTGAGTGTAATCATTTACATATGATACTCTTAACAATGACCTTGGGGAATTTGCATGCAAATATAGCACCTTCTACAGGGATCAGCAATTTGCTGGTTAGCATAACCCAGTTAGCATGATCCGGTTAGCCCCTGCTGGTAGATGCTGTAACTGCACCATTTGGTTTATATGCAGATTTTATTTATATATACAGATATATATATATATATATATATATATATATATATATTTTTTTTTTTTGCAAGCAACACATTTTAATTATATACTGTTTCATGTTTTAAGTTTGGTCCAGTGAACTCCAGGTGTTGATTTTCTCAGTGAGATGATTGAGGACACATCCTTACGCTCTTACTTTTCGTTCCTACAGTGGCCATAGTGAACTTGCGTTTGATTTTTGCTCGAGTGTCTCCTCTACTGTTTTATGAGCGAGAGCTTCCATCACTTACTGTTCGTAAAGGCGACGAATAGCCCGTTAATCATGTGTATTATAAACCTCATTAGTTAGAAAGGCTTTAGTTCCTGGAGGCTCAGTTCTCCAGCATATTATATTCCCAAGTGGTTCCTTCATGTTGGCTAATAAGGTCTACAGCCTTCTAGCCTGTTCTGGCCTCAGGTTGTAAGTGATGCCATTGTTCAGGCTTGTATTGAATACTTCTGTAAGCTCCAGGTTTTGTTGTGACAGGTCTTTGCTGTGTGTTTCTCTCTCCAGCCTGTCCTCCGGGCACGTATAAGATGTCTTCTCGACAGCAGGAGTGTTTCCCATGTCCAGCGAACAGCAAGTCTGAAGAAGAAGGCTCTGTGGTGTGTGTGTGTGAGGACGATCACTTCAGGACCCCGCTGGACCCTCCGTCCGCACCCTGCACTCGTAAGACCCATTTCTGTCTGCATGACAGAACTCACTCACTCACACGATCACACTCACTCACTCACATGATCAGACGTTGATCTGATTGGTTACAAGGTTGTTTGTGACGTCAGAAACACCAGCTTTTGAGACTGTCTTTGGTTCACTAAAGAGGAAATACTCAGCAATGCTGTCCACTTATGAACTTACACATGGTGTGTGTTAAAGCACATTAATAACACCACATACACACATAAACAACATTTTCACCAAGCTTCACTACAATCAGCAGTATAGGAAAGTAACATTGCCCAGATTGGCTTATTAAAGTGAATATTGTGAACAAAAAATGTTAATATATATATATATATATATATATATATATATATATATATATATATATATACACACACATATATATATATATATATATATATATATATATTAACATTTTTTGTTTATAATATATATATATATATATATATATATATATATATATTAGGGCCGGGACTCGATTAAAAAAAATCTAATTTATTAGAGGGTTTGTAATTAATTAATCGCATTTTAATTGCATAAATATTTGAACTGAGAACAGTGAGAAGATTTTTTTTTTTTTTCACATGGATTTTTAGTATAGACCATTTTGCAAGATGTAAACAACACTGGTCCAGAAACACGTCCTGTTTCTGTTTGTAACTTTTCTTTATTTAACACGTAAAGAAAACATCTTAAAGATGTTTGTTTAAATTTTTGATTTAGTTTTATATGTTCTGTTGGTTGTATTTTATCCCAGCTTTTATGTAGTGTTAAAAAACTGAAACAGGAAGTGCTTCTGGACCAGTGTTGTTTACATCTTGCAAAATGGTCTATACCACTGAATAATGACTGAATACTTAAGCTTGAGCAACAAAATATTGTTTATTTTTGTTCAACCAAGTCCAGCAGATTAGTGCAATTGTATATGTTTTGTTGAGGTGAAACTTGAGGGTCGATGTGATATGCGAATTCCTTGTTGCATAGCTTGCACACAACCATGCAATGAGTTAAAGTCTGTAATTAATTAATCTTAATTAACTTAAGTCCCGGCTCTAATTAATATATATATATATATATATATATATATATATATATATATATATATATATATATATATACTGTATATATTTCATCTCATTTTTTTTTTAATAGAAAAAAAAGTTATGATGTCACAAATTTAACAAGGTCGACCGAGAGTTGGTTCAGAGGCTGTAACTTGTGAACAGTTTGTCACAAAATCATAAAATAGGTGTCTATCAATTCCTTGCGTCATGTTGAATCCGAGGATATCTATTTTGCCATGATTGGATGTAACAAGTCATGAGCTACATTAGCATTGAGCTAGCTTAGCATGCTAATCGCGTTAAGTGTGGCGCAAGTTGCTAAACCATGTGTCACGAATCCCGAACCATTGCGGTCGTGGGTTTGAATCCCGTGTGGCACATGCCCAGACCGCAAGAGGTACTGCGGCCTTAAGTGGTGGAAAAGTCGTTTCAGTTCTAGACGTGGTGTCTGTCTGAGAAAGGAATTCCAGAAATATAACATGCAGCAAATTCATATTAAAAATAATAAAAATGTTGAGGTTATTTTCACTTGAACTACAGACATTAGCCCGTGTGTGTCTTCTCAGTGGCACAAAGGGATGAGTAACAAACACCTGACCCAGATATTATGGGTTTAATTCTCATGTTATACATCTTCAGAAAATTGTGTAATGTTATGTAATTTGGAGCCAATTGCTGCAATTCTACCTTAAACAACTCAAGTCTCCATAAAATTATAACCAACCATGCTGTTTAAAAAAGGTTATAGCTTTCAAGATTTTTCTAATAATTCGATATGTTGCAACTGTTTAACAATGGGAATTTTGCAAAGTTGAATAAGTTTCCAAATTAAATCCAAATATGTAAAATACGGTCAAAAGGTGTTTGGCCCCGCAATCACTGCTTGCAGTTATATTTTATATGTATATTCTTTTTGCAGTTCTGTTTTGTGGCTTCAGTGCCACAGAAATCACACACTTAACCTTTCAGTTCTTGTGTGACCAGCGGTTTATTCTGGGCTGAATGAGTCTCTGACTGCGCTTATGACTTTTATTTACACTGTTAATTACTGTATTGATTAGGCTGCCGGTATATAAGAGAGAGAAAGAGCCTGTGATAGTGTTAATTGTAGTATAGATTCTACAGTCCCCCTTATGAGCATGTGCTTACAGTTTATTACAGATAGAGAGAGAGGAAATTGTAAATTGACAGGATTGAAAGGAGGAGACATAAAGTGGATTTTTGTTTTGCCTGTGTGTGTGTGTGTGTGTGTGTGTGTGAGAGAGAGAGAGAGAGAGAGAGAGAGAGAGAGAGAATTTTTGAATTTTGACAATCCTTTATTACACAAATATGACAATCAAAGACATTCACAAAAAAAGGCCACATATTTTCACATCTAAAAAAAAACTCAACTCAACATCAACACTTCCGAAATAACCAGTTCATTATCAACTAATGAACACAGCACATTATTACAGCACCACTCAATTTCAAAAATACTCAATGTACTCATTAGTTTGTAAAAATTAAACTCAATTACAAGTCGTGATTTTACCATTTTTTTGAAAGCTGGTATAAGTTCTTGTTCTCCTTTCTGTTCAATTGTATTTCTCCTAGTTATATAAATAGCTAATTTTGCAATACCAACAATAAAATTAAGCAATTGACATTTGTATTTTTTCTTAACAGTGTACATACAACCAAGTATAAAATCCTGCTTTGTAAAACACACCTCAAAAGATTCAAAAAGAAGCTCTAAAAGGCTAAACAAAAAAGAAAGTCTATTACAAAACATAAAACAGTGAAACACAGTCTCCCTTTCATTGCAAAAAGGACAATTCTCACTTACATTTGGGTTTAACATTGCCACAAAAGAATTAACTGCAATAGCCCCATGGAGTATCCTCCACTGAAGATCACCAACTCTTTTAGGTAAGGGAGGTTTGTACAGAATCCTCCACACTGGTTTTGTTGTTTCAGTAATCTCTAACGTGTCTCTCCATACAGTATCACTTCTATTCTTTAACCATTTTAAATTCATCACTTTGACAAGACTTCTGTACAATGCTTTCCCTTTAGCTTAAAAAAAAATCAATTTGCACATCAATTTCCTTTTTCATCCAGGGATTAATATTGTTAAATGAAACAAGATCAGGTACAATACTTAAATCTGGAAAAAAATCTTCGCAGTCTGGAAATATACATTTCTTGTTGTACTCATCAAGTAAAGTTCTTTCTTGTACATTTAAAGCCCCCTGTAGTTTATCTAAAAAACGTTTAACATATCACTCAGATTTTACCTTTAAAAAGGCTGAAACTGCTTCTGCATCTTTAAATTCAGGACCTGCATTTTTTATAATGTGTTTTAACTGTAGAGATCCACTTCTGTACAACAAATATTTCAGACCCGGTATTTCATCCCCAGATACGATGGGCTCTTCCAATAACCAGTACAGCGACATTAATGGTTCCATCCATTGAGGTTTAAACAGACTCCATATTTAAAAAAGACTTCGATAAAAAGCAGGAATTCCTCTAAAATCGAATTTTTTGGAATCCATTAAAAACAAAACATTGTCCAGGCCGAGTCCACTTATTCTGCGTAAAATGCACTGAGCCACTGGTCTCCACACCAGTCTTTCAGATCCCAGCATACACTTCTGCACAAACTGAAGACGATAAGCAGCACATCTACTAGCCAAATGCACTAGACCTTGGCCTCTATCTTCTTTTGCCAGGAACAAAACACTTTGCGGGATCCAGTGCAAAGTTCACAATTTCCGCTTGAATTTTCGGTAAGAGACCGACAGGAGGATCAACGCATGCAAGTCTATGCCAGAGGGAAGAAGCCGCGAGATTGTTAATAATGAGTGTGCGTCCTTTAAAAGACAGCTGTGGAAGAAGCCATTTCCATTTTTTCAAACGTCCTATTACTTTATCTGCCATTCCTTCCCAGTTTTTCTGCATGAAAACTTCATTGCCTAAGAACACACCAAGATATTTTAACCCATTTTTTTGCCATAATAAGCCTCCTGGTAGAGTAGGATTCCCTCCTTCCCATTTTCCAATCAATAAAGCATCACTTTTCCCCCAATTTACAGTTGCTGAAGAAATCTCCTTAAAATCATTAACAACTTCTTTTAACATTTCAACATCATTGCTATCATTTATAAAAACAATAACGTCATCAGCATATGCAGATAAATAAAAAGCATTATTACACTGTGGCAACGTTAGACCCTTTAACTTATTCCGTAACATAAAAAGCAATGGTTCTATAGCCAGCACATATAATAGCCCAGACATGGCACAGCCTTGTCTAACCCCTCTCTGTACAGTAAAGGGGGCACACAAACTACCATTAATTTTGATCACACTCTCAATTTCACAATACATTGTTCTGATCATATCAATACAACTTGAATTGAACCCAAAAGCTTGCAAAGTATTCCACAAATACAGGTGTTCAACCCGATCAAAGGCCTTCTCTTGGTCCAAAGAAATAAGGCCAATATTTACAACTTTGAAACTTCCAAAACATCTCTGATTAGAGTAATATTATCACAAATTGATCTGTTTGGTATACAATATGTTTGATCGTAGTGCATCACCTTCCCTATAATTTTACTCAATCTTATAGCCAAAGTTTTGGACAGGATTTTGCACAAGAGAGATACAGGCCTCCAATTTTTTATATTTTGAAGATCACCTTTTTTGGGCAATAGAGTGATAACTGCCCTTCTGCAACTGAGAGGGAGAAACCCATTAATCAGACTTTCATCAAACACTAATAAGAGATCTTCTCTTAAAATGGGCCAGAAAGTTTTATAAAATTCAATGGGTAACCCGTCGATCCCGGGGGATTTCCCATTCGCCATACTCATCATTGCTGTGTAAAGTTCTTGCTCTGTCAAAGGTTTTTGCAAACTTTCATTGCTCTCTTCATCAAGCTTTTGCAGACCTTCAAAAAAACTACTAATATTCATCTTTTCATTTATCAAATCAGCTGTATATAATTTTTTACTGTAGAGCAACTTTGTGGCAAGCTTCAGTTAATTCCTGTCCTGTTTTAGAGACCAAAGAATGAATTATTCTGCTTTGACTGTTTTTTTTTTCTCCATACTGAAGAAAAATTTGGAAGGTGCATCCATTTGTGTGACATTCTGGAAACGTGAGCGAACCAGCGCTCCCTGTGCCTTAATGTCCAACATGTTTGCAATCAAAGTTTTATTTGATGCCAGAGCTTCCATATGTTCTTTTTTGCCTGTAGATTCAGACAAATTGTACAAATCAAGTATCTCAGTCTCTAAAATCTTCAATGATCTAGTTATTTCTTTTGTAACATTAAGAGTGTATTGCTGGCAAAAGTTTTTAATTTGTATTTTACCGCAATCCCACCATTGCTGTACAGAGCTATATAAGTGCTTTTGTTGTTTAAAAACATCCCAGAAAAAAGTAAAAGAATCTTTAAAATGTTTGTCATTAAGCAAAGACGTATTTAAATGCCAATAGGCACTTCTTGACTTCACATGGCTAACTAGGACAGAACAAAGAACCGCACTGTGGTCTGAAAAACCTACAGGATTAATTTGACAAGATTTAAAAATATTGAGCTGGTGCTTAAAGCTATAAAACCGATCAAGACGTGCCAAAGACAAAGAATTATCTTTACAATGAACCCATGTGTATTGTCTTAATTGTTTATGTATACTTCTCCAAATATCACAAAAATCAAAAGTTTGAATGATTTGCTTGAGAACTCTTTGAGATGCAACATGTGGTTCTAAATGATTTCGAACCATTTTATCACTCTCGGTACAGTTAAAATCTCCACCTAAAACTAAAAAATCATCTGTATTTAGGCCTTTGAGAGTAGTGTTGATTAAATTTAAAAACAAAACTCTTTCCACTCCATTATTAGGAGCATAAATATTTAAAAAAAAAAAAACATAACAATTTTTTCAAATTTAACAATAACTTTTAAAAAACGACCTTTTTCAATTTCAACAGATTCATAAGATACTGGAGTCATATTTTTACTAAATAAAATTGCAACACCTCCACTAATAGAGGATTTATGACTAAGAAAAAGTTGACCTCCCCACTCTCTTTTCCAATCCACCTCATTTCTTTGATCACTGTGCGTTGACATCAACAGACTTCTGGTTAATAAATTCATACAACATCATCCTCTTACGAACTTCTCTAGCTCCATTTAAATTGAGAGTTCCGATTTTTAGCTGACTCATAGTTTTATTTAGGTTCAACAAGAAACTAAGATGGAAAAAAAACAGAGAGTGTGCATAAGGTCAAAAAAAACCAAGCTTAGAGATTTAAACCATGGCATTCTTGTCATCTCTACTAGGAATTTGTTTTTTTTAACTTGTTAACAAACTTCCGTAAACGATACACTTCAAGATCTGAGAAAGCCCCTTCCTTTATCAGATATCTTGTGTCTTTCACAAATTGTGCACGATTAGGAAAATAATCCTCAATCTGCACACCTTTTAGCCCCTTCGTTTCCTGAAGAAAAACACTAATATCTTCAGCTTTGTACAGAACATTCCCTGCTTCATTTTGGGAACAGACAGCAACCTCTGAACACACAGAAACATTAGAATCAGAATCATCATCATCATCCGAAACATCTTCAGCAGCTTCACTTTTTTTGACCTGTTTACTGTTTTTATCATTTTGACTCTTTCTTCTTTTAATTGGAGTTTTGAAAGTAGATTCAACTTCCATATCCAGTTCACAGTCATTCAATCTCAGATTTTCCTGTATAATCTCTCTATTTTGTTCTACAAACGCCGAAGATAATGTACTCAACCCCACCGCGTTCTCGGCCGCCAGAGACTCCGCCACAACACCTCCATCATCAACAGGAGAAAACACCCGCACCTCCGCGCTGCTCGCTCCCTCCAGGAGATATATCCAGCTGCAGACCCGCAGCACCACCAGTTTCAGAACCCCAGCGCCAGAACCGGAAGTGAGGGAGGGGCGCAATTATTGTTATTGCATTAGTTATTTTAGCAAGAATGTAAGGACAAAATGGGCCTGAGAGTGAGTACGTACTGATATAGCCGGAGGCGCAAAACGTTCTGTTTACAAGCAGTACGTCATCTTATACGGTAGGGGGCGGTAAAACTCCTAAGCGGTGAGCAGCCGGTAACAAAAAGTAGTCGAAGAAGAACGGTCTTGTCTCAGTTCTCGTGCATGCGCCCATAAGGAAGTAATGTAAAGTCGAATAAAGTCGTTATTTACGTTTTTTTTTCGCACAAAAAGTAGTCTCGTCGCTTGATAAAGTTATAGTTGAGCCACTGTAGGCACATGGAATATTTAAACCTTTTCTTTTAATGACTTTCTGGGCCGTCAAGAGGCAGTCCTTCAGGCTGTCTATGGAAAAGTGATCCAGCTCTCAGATTCAATCAAAAATATCTTTATTTGTGTTCCGAAGATGAACGAAGGTCTTACGGGGTTGGTACAGCATGGGGGTGAGTAATCAATGACTTTATTTTCATTTTTGGGTGAACTAACCCTTTAAGTTTCGAACCTAAGCTCCGCCCCTCGCTTACGACCCTGGCGCTGGTGTTGGTTAGAACGTAACTCCTCCCCTTACTTCCGGTTCTGGCGCTGGGGTTCTGGCGTTGGGGTTCTGAAACTGGTGTGCTGCGGGTCTGCAGCTGGATACTATTGCCCTCCAGCGGCTCGATCACTGTACTCGCGGGAATCGCAGACACAGTAGGCTCAGACGCGCCACTCATCCACAGCGCTCCCCGCTTTAGCTGCATCAATCAGCTCTGTGTTTTTATTCACCTTATCAGGGCAATTACGACTGAGATGCCCGATTTTCATACAACCAAAACATTTGATCGTCGTGTCAGATGATGCGAAAACAGTATAATCAAAGCCTTCTATTTTAAATTTAAAGACCAGGTCAAGTTCATCCTTACCATCCTTCAGAATTATAAACACCTGTCTCCTAAAAGACACGAGATGTTTTACTAGAGGAGATTTACATCCGAGTGGAATTTTTTGGATGGGGGGAACTATCTTTCCATGACGGGACGGTTCCTGCACAATCATCTCATCTTTCACAAAAGGAGGAATGTTTGAAATCATTATTTTCTTGACGGGAGTACTCAGAGGAAACACCGGCGTGAGTGAACCTTTGATTACAACACCTTTTTGCACTAATTCGTTCGCCTTCTCAATAGTGCTAAAAAAAAGCACAAACGCACTATTCATTCGCGAAGCGGACACGATGTGTTCATGACCCACAACGTCTTCCGCAGCCAAACACGCATCTTTCACTTTGACATTTAAATCAATCTTCACTCCATGCCGCCGAGTTAAATTTTCAAAAGCCATCGTGTTTGGAGTCGCCATGCTTTCCAGCAAAATGCTGGAAGCAGACTATCCTCACAAAACAAAAAAAAAACACACAAAAAAACTCTACAACAACAAAAAAACACAAACATAAACACTTACAAAGAAAAAAGAAAAAGTTTGAAAAGAGCACTCTTACCAGCCACAATCGGCTACCACTCACATCCACACACTCACCACACTCCGCCCACTCACTCCCAGCATGCACTCGAGAGAGAGAGAGAGAGAGAGAGAGAGAGAGAGAGGGTGCGTGTGCGTGTGAGAGAGAGAGAAAGAGAGAGAGAGAGAGAGAGAGAGAGAGAGAGAGAGAGAGAGTGAGTGCAAGTGTGTATGTATCCTAACTGCAGCTGTTCCCAGCGCTCATGGCCACACGTGGACCCCATTGCATAATCCTTCAGAGCCTTTAATAAAACAATGCTTCTTGCACTTAAATTATTCTGTACACACACACACTCACACACACACATTCACACTCACGCGCCAGCGTTTGTTACACTTTCATTATTATCTGCTGTATTTATGAGAAACAAGTCTTTATTCAATCGCCTAGATCTCAAAATGAAATCTACATGAAATGAAAAACACATGCACCAGAAATTATTATTATTATTTATTTAATTACTATTCTTGTTCCATTAAAGGTGCTGTATGCAAGTTTTTCACCCTACTAAAGCATAAAAATACCATAATATGTTTGCAGATCTTTAGGAAACATTAAGTTCACATACTCGTTTCTTTGAAATATACTACACTACAGCCCGTTCTTTCACTGTGAAATGTGTTTTCGTTGGAATGTGTGTTTGTTTTGGTCTGTGTGACTCCGCCCACTGCCAGTCCAGCCAATAGTGTTTCGACACCTCGGGTTGCCAGTTGATGGGAAACACAGCGTATTGCAGCCGGCAAACAATCTGGGTCAGAGATTGCAGATTCTACCCGACTGAAAAAGCCTCGGTATCTAAAAACCTTCATGAAATAGAGGATATTAAAACACGGATAAATCAACTTTCAATGTGTAAGTGTCATCGGCTTTTATTTTCAGTTGAGCTCGTTCGTGTTGTGTGTCAAACTGGAAACCCGCATGAGGGTCGAGGCTGAGGAGGCGGGGAAAAATGTCCTGTTTTAACTTTGGTCTGCAGTGCCAATTTCCACCACTAGCTGTCCTCCTTACAGACTGCACCTGTACTGTATATGAGTCATTTTATGGAGTCGTATTTATGGAAAATAGTTCAGATAAGTTTTTTGTTTTTAAACCGTGAGTGAGTGAGCAAGAGTGTGTGTGTGAGCGAGCGAGCGAGTGAGTGTGCAATCGAGTGAGTGTTTGAGCGAGTGACTGAGTGAGTGAGTGTGCAATCGAGCGAGTGTTTGAGCGAGTGACTGAGTGTGCAATCGAGCGAGTGTTTGAGCGAGTGACTGAGTGTGCAATCGAGCGAGTGTTTGAGCGAGTGAGTGTGCAAGAGAGTGACTGAGTGAGTGTGCAATCGAGCGAGTGTTTGAGCGAGTGAGTGAGTGTGCAATCGAGCGAGTGTTTGAGCGAGTGACTGAGTGAGTGAGTGTGCAATCGAGCGAGTGTTTGAGCGAGTGACTGAGTGTGCAATCGAGCGAGTGTTTGAGCGAGTGACTGAGTGAGTGAGTGTGCAATCGAGCGAGTGTTTGAGCGAGTGACTGAGTGAGTGAGTGTGCAATCGAGCGAGTGTTTGAGCGAGTGACTGAGTGTGCAATCGAGCGAGTGTTTGAGCGAGTGACTGAGTGAGTGAGTGTGCAAGAGAGTGACTGAGTGAGTGTGCAATCGAGTGATTGAGTGAGTGAGTGAGTGTGTGTGTCCGATCGAGTGACTGAGTGAGTGAGTGTGTGTGTGTGAGTGTACGATCGAGTGAGTGAGTGAGCAAGAGAGTGTGAGCGAGTAAGTGAGTGACTGAGTGAGTGAGAGTGAGCGAGTGACTGACGGAGTGAGCGAGTGAGTGAGTGTGCGAGCGAGTGAGTGAGTGAGCGAGTGAGTGACTGACTGAGTGAGTGAGTGCGTGAGTGAGCGAGTGACTGACTGAGTGAGTGAGTGTTACGTTCCGGCTCCAGGAAGTAACAATATAAAGGGAACATCGCGCACATTTCCCAAGAACAAACAAAACACCCACTGTTTACTAGCGTCGCCAACACGCCAAGCAACTCAGGTGAATCAAATAACCGTCAAATACGCTCCGCCTATAAATTACTCAAAGACGCTAGCGTCTAGTATATATTTTCCCTTATTGCTTACAATAGAAGCTGGACCTTCCAAATCAAAACACTTGAGGACGAGCCCCCAATTGTTACGTTCCGGCTCCAGGAAGTAACAAAATAATAAGAGTCCAAAAATATATTTAAGCAAAATATTTAATTACGTCCAGGGGATAAATAATAAAGAAAACAAACTTTCAACAGTAAATAACAAACAATAAAGAAATAACAATATGAAGGACCAGCTCCTGATGTGAACAGCTACAGGATGGATCAGAGCTATCTTCCACAAAGGCCAGCCATCTTAAATAATGATTTCCAAATTGCAGACAGGTGTAGATCCTTATCTGGCAACCTATTAAAGAAAAAAAAAGGACAACAAAACAAATCCAAAACAAACCGTAACACCTCCCCCCTTAAAAAAGTGAGAGATTCTCATTAGAAACTCTACCTTACACTATTTTCAACCCCAAAACACATATGCTATGGGAAATGAACAATAAAAAACAACCTTACCAGAATTAGTATCGATCAATTACCATTACTACTTCCCCAAACTCTACACAACTCTTGGTTTCAAAACCAGCAATCTCCCGGCGCCTGGAAAAAGCTAAATTAAGGAATTGAAAACCAATAAAAAGGAAAGAGAGGGGGGAAAACAATGGTCAAGAAACTTATTCTTCACCACATGGGGCCCGGGACAAGGTGTCAGCTAAGATATTATCTACGCCTTTCAAATGACGAATCTCCAAAGCATAAGGCTGTAAGAAAAGAGACCACCTAATCAGATGCTGATTAGGGTTCTGCAGGGAGTGAAGAAATGTAAGGGGGTTATGGTTTGTGTACACCACAGTTGGCATAGTCCCACAAGACACATACATCTCAAAGTGCTGCAGGGACCAAATCAACGCTAACGCCTCTTTCTCAATGGTAAAATAATTGATTTGATATGAATTGAATTTACGTGAAAAATAGCTGACAGGGCGATCTATACCATTCTCATCAGCCTGCAACAGAACAGCTCCAGCTCCAACCTGACTAGCATCCACCTGAAGTTGAAATGGTTTTTCAAGTCGTGGAGCTGTCAGGACAGGGGACGATGTGAGCAATCGTTTAACATTCTCAAAGGCGTCTTCACATTTTGGAGTCCACACAAATTTAGCCTTTGCTTGCAACAAATCTGTAAGCGGGGCAACAACAGAAGAAAAGTTCGGACAAAAATTCCTGTAATACCCAGCCATTCCTAGAAATCTCATCAATTCACGTTTAGTCTGAGGGCTAGGACATTTGTCAATCGCTATGACCTTAGCACGTACAGGTCGCACTTTGCCCATTCCAACAACTTTGCCCAGATAAGTCACAGTCGCCCTGGCAAACTCACACTTTGCCAGGTTGACTGTGAGTTTGGCACACAAAGCCCTCTGTAATGAAGGGAGCATAACCCTCATCTTCAACACTGCAAAGTACCACTAGTTTCTCCAGATCCTGTAAAATATTAAGACAGTCAGAATTATTATCTGTCTGAACAGATGAAACAGCAAGAGCAGGCTTGGGTTCAGTTTTCCCTTAAGCGCTAAACAATCCTTTTTCCAGTGTCCCTTTAAATGACAATAAGCACACCGGTCATTTTTATCAGCATAACTTTTAAAATTCCTCTCAACCTTATTATCAGCCAGGATATGACGGACAGTTACACTCTCTGTTGGACTATCATTGAACTTTGACCTACTTTTCCTGACTTCACATTTATGAGTGAGTGCATACTCATCAGTAAGGATGGCAGCCTCTTCCGTAGATGTAACATTTCGATCGGTCAAAAAGAGGGAAACATGCTCAGACAAAGTACTTTTAAACTGTTCTAACTGGAACTCAAGCAGATCTTCACGACTAGTTACACCCCAAGCAGTACACCAGCGATCTAACTGGATCTGGACTGCTCTGCAGGCTTTCACATGTTTCTAAATTTCTGCCGATAGGCCTCTGGCACCAGCTCATAAGCTTTCAGTACAGCCTCCTTAAAGGTTTAGTTCACCCAAAAATGAAAATTAAGGGTGTATTCACACCAGGAAAGTCCGATAGTTCACTTGCTTTGGTCCGGACCAAATAAATTATTATTAATATTTTTTTTTTTGGTACGGTTCGCTTTCACACTGCTCTTTTTGCAAGTGAACCAAAATTTGTAAACAAAACCACACATGTGCTAAGGTCGTCCATTCATTGGACAAGGATTCTCAAGGGAAATCAGGAAGTGCAAAAAAGGCTCAGCATGGAGATATTTCGTACTGCAATATTTGTTCTTTTACTAATTTAGTGTTATTCTGTACAAACGCAATGTGAAGAAACTAATGACTCTGAGTATCATATGATACAATGTCATCTATACGATGTTGTAATTTGGATTTTGAGAATACGACGAGTGTAACGTTTGAGTGGTTCTATTAAACGCGGGGAAATACGACAACTCTCGTCTCTCGTGCATCTTTTCATTCGACCATATACAGTTTTTTTTTTTTTTTTATCTCTGGGCAACATCTCAACTTTGCGTTACAAGTGGCACTGTGCAGAAGATGGATAAGGTATAAAGTTTTCATTCATAGAGAGAGACTATGCTCACACATTCAAATAATGACATTTTTATTCTGCTAACAAGTGCAGTCATTGTTAACGCTTGCAATTAATTTGGTCCAGTTTAACATAAATTAACGCAGCATCATCCTTGTATTGTAACTATCATATAATATAATTACATTTATATAGCACTTTTCTCGGCACTCAAAGCGCTTTACATAGAAGGGGGAATCTCGTCAACCACCACCAAAAGGTGGTGAACTTCAAATGCTTTATGAACTGCAAAAGATTTTTTTTTTTTTTGCATCTATACGCGATTAGACTAAAGAGAACGCTCTGTATGTGAATGTCCTGATGCACACACTCATTCATTCTTTCCATTCCAATGATGCACACACGACGTGCAGAAAGACGTGCAACAGTATCATCTGGCCAGACAGCGCGCCGGAATATTCTCTTTCGACGCAGTACTTTCTTGCAATTGGGTCGGTTCATGTTCACACCGTAAACGAACCGTACCAGAGTTCGTTTGGAACCGTACCGAGACCACCTCTTCAGCTGGGTCTCGGTTCGGTTGTTTGGTCCGCACCCGAGTTCGATTGCTGTATTCACACCTGCCTAAAAGGTCCGCACCAAAGGGGGCAAACGAACTAGAGTTTGATTCAATCGAACCAAACAAGGCAAGTGTGAATACACCCTAAGTCATTAATTACTCACCCCCATGCTGTACCAACCCCGTAAGATCTTCGTTCATCTTCGGAACACAAATGAAGATATTTTTGATTACATTTGAGAGCTGTATAACTACCACATAGACTCCTAAGGGAATGACACTTAACGGCCCAGAAAGTCAATGAAGAAAATGTTTAAATATTCCATGTGACTACCGTGGCTCAACTATAAGTCTATCAAGCGACGAGAATACTTTTTGTGCGAAAAAACAAACAAAAATAACGACTTTATTCGACTATTCCTTTTCTTCCTTGTTGGCCTGAAACGAGACTTCAATAGATTTCCACGACGCATGCGCGAAAATTGCGATCTCCTTCAACTACTTCAGTTCAGTAATCATTTGTAACACCATATAATTGGCAGGATAATGGAGAAATGAGACAACTTCTTTCCTTAAAAGAACTTCTGCATGTTTCTTTTTCAGACAGCAGTAAGCAATTTTTGTATACAACTTGTGTGAAGTCAAGATTTTGTGAACAACTTTAGAATAAGACAGATACAAAATGGAGGAGTTATTTATCTTATCCCCTGATGCGCAATTACCTTCATGGCGTTTGTTTTATAAAAGTCCATTGGCAAAACGATCAGGAGATTTACAGTGGCGTATCCTGCACTGTGCATTAGCAACAAAAACTTTTTTGTTCAAGTGCAACTTTAGTACATCTTCTGTTTGTAAATTTTGCAATGTATCGGATACTGTGTTTCACATTTTTTTTTCGATTGTTACAAAATTTTACCTCTTTTGAATATTTTAGAAAATATATTTGAAGGTTTTGGTTGGAATTTTTCAAAAACAGTATTTATTTTTGGGTTTAAATATATTAAGTCTCAAAGTGAGTCCTGCACCTTTTCCATTTTTTTGATTGGTCAAGCAAAGTTAACTATTTGGAAAGCATATAAACTTGAAAATGAGGATAAAAGGATCAATAGAATTGTTCAAATCTTTGGTAGAATCCAGAGTTAAAATAGAGTATGAATTTTATAAAATGAATAATGATGTGCACATTTTTTTTAAAAAAAGTGGTGTATAAATGCTAATTTTATTTTTGTGAATGATGATGATAAATTAGTGTTTCAGTGGTATTGCTGAAATTTGAAGGAATTAATATTGTTATTTATTACTCATTGTTATTGTAAGGACCACCCATTGGCCCAAAGACGGAATCCAATGGCTGGGCGAAGGAATAATGCGTGTATGTCTTTTCAGCGCTCCAGTGAAGTTCACTTAATTTATCAGAATTTAGTTTCAATATTACTTTAGCTCTACGCTTAATCTGACTCCAATTTTTACAGACGATCAAGTTTATATTGTGTTTCTTATTAGAAAATAACCATAACTATTGATTATGATTTAATTTACATCTTTGATTTGTCTGTGCTTCTTACACTTTCAATTATTCGTTCATTATGGACCCGATGCCGCACAGAGATCACGGCGGCCGGATCGTGTTTCTCACGGGCACAAACCTTGTCAGTTCTGTATTTAGTCAGAGGGTGCAGGGTTAACTAATACTTCTTAAGTCGGTTGCCTACTGCTCACACGTACAAAGAATGTAGGTTATTTTAACCACTTCCATACAACTTGCTAAATCAGTGATAGACAGAAATCAAAAAGTCTTCAGAGGACGTGCCTACTGCTCCATTCACATCTGTGCCTTTAGTTTGACCTATCCTGCAAGATTTGCGGTAGCACCAGCCTCCTATAATTTACTAAAATAATGACATCAGAATACTCCAGAGTAAATCAAGATGTAACATTTATTTGTCAGGAAAAAATGTATTATGCCAATTACCCAAGCAATTAACAGCCAATTCAGAAATAGTAAATACATGACATCAATCACTCAAAAGATGATTCTAAAAGTAAGCAATGCATTCCTGACAGAGACACACAGTAGTGTGTGAGTGCTTTCCACTGGGAAAACACTGACACAGCACTGTATGGGGGTTTTCCTGGTTACAGGTTCCCGAAGACTGCTCTGTTACCTAGCCTTAAATACCCAGACCAGAACAAAAGGGTTGTACCAATATCTTTCAGAGTTTGTTTTGGGTCCATTCCTATACCCCAGGGGGTAACACCTGGTCTCAGGGGAGAGGGGAGATATCTTTAAAAGACATCACCCATGGAGAAGAACAGGATTCTCCTAAGTTCTCAATCTTTCTCCTATTTCCAATGACTGTAATGAAATCAAGACCATTTACCAATCGCACTGAGACACTTAAAATGATGCCAAACATGAAAAGGGAAAACCTTAGATTCACAAACAAAAGAACAATAATCACCCAAATCTTTATTCAGCCTTTGTTTTACCCTTTCTCGTGACCAAAGTGGTTGTGCCTGAGCTTGGGGGATTAAGCCAATGGTTATCCACAATCTTTATTGGGGCATCTACCACAACAGAAGAACAGGCGTTGTTTTCTTGTTTTTCCTGTTCTGCTGCTGCAGGAATTAAATAATTTTACCACTCGCGCCAGAAGTATTTATTTTGTGCATGCCTGAATGAGCCCTGGAGGAGAGAAGATATTGTGTTGGGCCAGTTGTGTGGTGCCCTCTGTCCCTTTGATCTCTTTCACAGATTAGTGAGTTTTATTGTTTTACTGCAGTTTCGAAATCCTAAATTCAGTCTTAGGAAAGTCCTTCCTTACATTATTAATTATGAAAATGTGATTATTGTATAACATGAATAGAAAATAAAAAGAGTTAAACATCTCTCTCTGTGGTGTTGCATGCTGGGAGTGAGTGCGGTGTGTGAGAGCGTGAAGTTTCTTAGTGTTTTCTTTTGTTTTGTGGCTATTTATTTATTTTTTGCACAGGGTTGTCTTTATTTATTTATTTATTTAAGCTTGTGAGGGTCGTAAAGCGGGATGGCTGCGGGGAATGAGCCATCTCTATCGCTCCGAAATGGTTTCAGGTGCGTCCCCGAGGCAGGTAACGCTACTGCGATTGAAGAAGTGCTGTTAGCAACAGGAGAACAGGTAGGCCATGAAAACATTGTTTCTGCATCTCGCATGAATAAAGCAGTTGTCGTCTTTTTAAAAAACGAACAACTAGTAACCAAGGTGATTGAAAGTGGCATTTGGGTGAAAGAAACCCGTACCCGTTTCACCGCTTTTTGCTCCAGCTACAAAAGTGACCATTTCCAATGTACCCCCTTTTATTAAAGATGACACGATAGTGCGAGAGTTAGCTCGGTTCGGAAAGATGGCTAGCGCTGTGAAAACCATTCCTTTAGGTTGTAAATCTGCCGAACTTAAGCATGTTTTGTCGTTTTGTCGTTTATGTTTTTGACCGCTCCTTCTAAAACACTGGATGTTTCGTTTCGAGTGACATGTGGAGAGAGTTCTTGTATGGTTTATGCGGGTACTGATACGTTACGTTGTTTTGTAGGGGTGTGCAAAAAAAATCGATTCACATTTGAATCGCGATTCAATCTTTACCGATTCAGAATCGATACATAGAATTCCAAAAATCGATTCATATATATAGGCTATATTTTTTAATGGCGTGCAGGGGCGGAGTGGCAATCGGGTGAGTTGGGACTTTTACCGGTGGTCCGGTAGTGTTTCTATGGTTTCGAGTCTGCGAGGGACGGTCTGATATAGTTATTGCAAGTTCTTGCCGCCTGCTGGTCAAACTGTGCAGAACCCGCTCAACCCGTAAATAAATGCATCGATCCGCAGATCTTATGTTTGAGTTCTGTAGATCTTTTGCCAAGCGTGTCAGAGGTTACGGGTTCTAAACCGCACTCGTATAGTTTTTTCTCTCTCTCATCAAAACCGAATATGTTCATCACGTTTGTATGCATTTTATTTTGTGATTTCACCGGAGTCTCCACAACGGCGATAGATTGAAGCGCGCGTCCGAGAGAAGACTGCGCGAGCCACAGAGAACACTGTATATCCATGACACTGATCGCAGTGGACACGAGCGCTCAGCTTGATTTCAAAAACAACAGGTCTCTTATTTAATAGCGAACTAAATGAATGTTCTGCTAGTTAACTGGAGATACCCGCAAATTACGCGCCTATGAACGACTTCACTGGATCTAAACAAATCAATCTAACCATAGATGTTACCAGTAGCGGTGGCTTTTTAAAATCTATTTAAAATATTTTCGCAAGGGTTCTATGAAATTAGTATATATTTTTAGGAAGTTCAATGTGCCCAGTCGAGTTCACATTTCAACAGTCAACCTGGTAGCTGAAGTAGACCTACTCCTTAAACCACATTTAGCATAATTGTTTGTTTGATCTGACTACAGCACTTTAAAGCTAAATGTAAAAGCTTTTTATTTAAGTTTTATTTTAAACTTGAATTAAATGTATTTATAAGCTGGCCAAAGCTTGGCACTTTGCACTTTTTAGTTGCAAAATTTTTTATTTTTGTATGAAGACATATAAAGTAATATCAAACTTTTCTTTTAAATTATGTCTACTGCAATCAATCACATAGGAAAAAGTAAACTACATTTATATAGACCTGCGAATCGTTTTTTGAATCGAGAATCGTTTTTGAATCGAAAATCGATTTTGAATCGAATCTCGAGACAAAAAATCGGTATCGAATAAAATCGTGACATTTTCTGAATCGTGCACCCCTATTGTTTTGAGTGTGGAGATATCGGACATAAGAGATTGTCTTGCCCTCATAAACAACTAACCGAGGAAGAAGCAGGGAAGTCGGGTTTGGCAGGTGCGAGTACCGGTGCGACTGCAGTGGGAGAAGTCGTTAAGTGACTCAATCGCTCGGAAAGAGGATGGAGAAACAAAAGGAGTAAATGTAACAAGTGATAGTGGAGTAGAGGTGAGTGTAAACGCGTCTGAAAATACTGAGGGGACAAACGTAGAAGTTTCGGCTTCTGGTGGAACTGGCATTTGTGTGTTAAGTTGTAAAGACGATTGAATGAATAATGACATTGCAGATTCAAATGATGAAGCGGAAAAAGAGTCTGAGGATGAAAGTAGAGATGATGATGATTCATGCATTGATGTTGACATTGGTAGATATGGAGATTTTTATTCTGTTGAACAGATAAATAGTTTCCTGGATGAAACAAAAGGGAGAAGTGTTAATGTTGAAGAGTTTTTTTTCCTGATTTATCGCATCCGTAATGAAAGCTCGTAAAGATTTCAATGTTGATGTTTTGTCGCAGCAAAAACGGTTCAGACTGAAGAAATATTTGACAGGAGTCAGACAAAAAATTAAAAAGATGAAAGGCAAACGTAGGTCTAGTAGAACTAATTCTAAATAAGCGCACATGGGGATCTGGCCTTTTCTGTGTTTTTTTCCTTTGCTTTTCCTTTACCTTTCCCCTTTTATGGATGTTCTTTATTATATTCACCCAGATGTAAAGTTAAAGTTTTGTATAAGAGTGAGGTAGTGAAAGGGTGCCTACTTGCTCTTAGAGTAGAAATAAAAAATCGAGTTTTTGGGTTAATAAATGTTTATGCTCCTACAACAGGTAAAGAGAGGATTGTTTTTTTTTCTTCTTAAAATTAAAGATGTAGTTTCCTCTTTTATGAATGAAGATTTTTTGGTAATTGGAGGGGATTGGAATTGTATTTTGGATTTTACTTATGATAGAAATGGAGAAGAACCTCATTTTTTATCAGCAGTTTCTTTAAGTGAGATTATCACACAATTTGCACTTATTGATATTTGGAGAGAGAGAAATAAAGCAGTTAAACAATATACATGGATTAAAGAGACAGAAAATAGAATTAGTGCAGCACGTTTAGATAGATTTTATGTTAAGAAAACAATGTGCAGTAGAATAGAAGAGACATGTATAAGTCCAAGCTCTTTTTCAGATCATCACTTAGTTTCTTTAAAAAATATTGTAACACAAACAACCCCTCATTACTCGTATTGGAGATTTAATAATAGTCTACTAGAGAATCTTGATTTCCATGAAAAATGTCACTATTTTTGGAAATACTGGACAGAACAAAAGAGTAATTATGAAAACCTTCTTCAATGGTGGGAGGTGGGGAAAGTTCAAATTAAGCTTTTCTGCCAACAATATTCATCACAAGCTTGGAATAGTTTAAAAAGGAAAATGTATAAATTAGAAGATGACATTTCTGCATTGTATGTTTTTTGATTGATGAGAATGACAGAGGAGTCCAGGAAAATGTGTTATCTAAAAAAACATGAATTAAGAGGTATTTTACATGAAAATGTGAAATCAGCACTTGTAAAAGCAAGGTTTATTTCCATTAATGATATAGATGCACCTACAAAATATTTCTTTAATTTGGAAAAGAAGGTTGTTAATAATAATTATATGCATTGTTCAGTGGTGGAGGAAGTACTGAATCTCAGTACTTAAGTAAAAGTACAAATACCCAGATAAATATTTACTTTAGTAAAAGTAGAAGTAACACAATGACAACCATACTTAAGTAAAAAGTAAAAAGTACTTTATTTTAAATGTACTTTAAGTATTAAAAGTAAAAGTACTTGCATAACAATTTATTATCTTAATGTCTATTTTCTAATGATTAATAAAACATTTAATTCTAACTCATTCAACCTAATAGCCTACTCCTATAATGATGTTCAATAATGATGGAAAAAAATGTCACCATTTCTGAAACAAGCTTGCAATTAGGCAATATACACATCGTGCTTATCCTTACTATATAATAACTATGTTTGGCAGTAAACGAGATTAATTCATGGTGTAATTATGAACCTCTTGGCTTGCCATAATCCTAACCAAACCAAACATATACTACACACGGTGTGTTTCCTATGCACGTAAAAACAAATTTTCGCGTATGAGTTGCACGATAAACACACTGCGTGTGAGACGCATTTAGTGTGACCGGGTTGATATACTGTATCTATGGCAACCAAACGTCACTGGTGAGACAAACCTGCAACGAACGGACGGTCAGATTACGTTTTGGCAGGGGAAAAACTGATCAGAAAATGTAACGAAAATGTAACAGAAGTTGTAGAAATGTAGTGGAGTAGAAAGTATAATAATTGCTGCAAAATGTAACGAAGTAAAAGTAAAAAGTATGCACTATTTATTGTACTTAAGTAAAGTAAAGATACGTGAAAAATTTACTTAAGTAAAGTAACGAAGTATTTGTACTTCGTTACATTCCACCACTGGCATTGTTTACAAAGACCTGATGGACAAATTACTTCAGATCCTTTAATGATGAGAAGAACTGCTGTTGATTTTTATTCTAATTTATTTGCCAAAGAAGACATCGATTTGAACACAACCTGTGAACTGTTTAAAGATCTACCAATTTTGAAAGATGATAAAAGACTTTTTCTAGACTCCAGCATTACGTTTGAAGAACTAACTGATGCAGTAAAACAACTCTCAACTGGTCGAGTACCAGGCCTTGATGGACTTACTGCAGAATTCTACAAATCCCTTTGGGGAATAATTGGTCAGGACTTCTTCAATGTTCTTGAAGAGAGCTATGAATTGAAGGAACTGCCTAAAAGTTGTCAAAGGGCAGTCCTTTCTCTTCTTCCAAAGAAAGGAGATTTGTGTTTACTTAAAAACTGGAGGCCTGTTGCTGTTCTAAACCCTGACTATAAGATACTGTCTAAATCAATTGCAAATCGCCTTAAGACGGTTTTAAGTTATTTGGTTCATGAAGATCAATCGTATTGTGTTCCAAAAAGATGTATTTATGATAATTTGTTTTTAATGAGAGATATTTTAGAATATGTAAAAATTTATAATGTCAGTACAGGTCTAATATCATTAGACCAGGAAAAAGCTTTTGATCGGGTGGATCATTTGTATTTGTTTCATGTTTTAAAGTGTTTTGGTTTTGGTGATGACTTAATAGCGTGGATAAAATTGTTGTATAAAGGTTCCGTGAGCATGATAAAAATAGGAGGTGGGTTAAGTTTACCAGTTTATCTACAAAAAGGAATCAGACAAGGTTGTCCAATTTCTGGCGATTGAACCCCTTTTATGCATGCTTAGACGTAAACTAAAAGGATTAGCTGTAAACGGCAGTTTAAGAAAAGAGTCTATTATATTATCTGTATACGCAGATGATATTACCGTAATTATTCAACAACAGGAGGATGTACAAAATTTAAAGGGGGCTTTAGACACTTATGAAAGAGCTTCATCTGCTAGGCTTAACTGGGATAAAACAGAAGCTGTGTGGTGTGGTTGTACTGGAAACTTTAATATGACTTTGCCCAAGCTCCCTAATAATATTCAGTGGGGTACACTATGTTTGAAATATCTAGGGGTGTATATTGGTCAAGAGGAATATAGAAAGAAAAACTGGGAGGGTTTAGTGGAGAAGGTCTGTGAGAGGTTGTCAAGCTGGAAATGGTTGCTTCCCCAGCTATCTTTTAGGGGGAGAGTACTGATTGCCAACAATCTCATTGCCTCAATGCTTTGGCATAAATTGATGGTTGTGGATCCACCAGTGACGTTAATCCAGGAAATTCAAAAGAGACTTGTTAACTTTTTCTGGTCTGGCCAGCATTGGCTGAGAGCTGCTGTCCTCTATCTTCCTGTTCAAGAGGGGGGACAGGGACTGATCGATATTCGAGCTAGAGTGGCAGCTTTCCGACTGCAGGCTGTTCAGCGCCTACTATATCACCAGCATCATGGATGGATGGAACTAACGTGTGTGCTATCTTACGCAAGGCTGGACGGATGGGTCTAGATAAACAGCTATTCAACATGACCTTAAAGAGAACTTCTCTTGGTGGACTTAAAGGATTAGTTCACTTTTGAAAAAACTTTTGCTGATAATTTACTCACCCCCATGTCATCCAAGATGTCCATGTCTTTCTTTCCTCAGTCGAAAAGAAATTAAGGTTTTTGATGAAAACATTCCAGGATTTTTCTCCTTATAATGGACTTCCATGGGAACCAGGTCCAACCGAGGTCCAAACGACAATTATAACAGTTTCAGATGCAGTTCAAATGTCTTTAAACGACACCAGACGATGAATAAGGGTCTTATCATGCGAAACGATCGGTTATTTCAAAACTTATTCCAAAAATGTAACTTTTCTAAGGACAAATGCTAGCCTTTCTCCATTCTGTGAGGCGCGTTTGCAACGTCACGTAATATGTAATTACGTTCAAAAGGTCACGGGCGACATAGCCAGAAGTACAGAGTCAGAGTGTTTACAAGTTGAACGCATAGGTTGAACGTGGAAACTAACCCAAACGCCGTTTACAAAAAAGGAATTAAAAGGTAAAACAACGATGTCGGGCGATTTTGATTCTGTACTTCCGGCTACGTCGCCCGTGACCTTTTGAACGTAATTACGTATTACGTGACATTGCAAACGCGCCTCGCAGGATATTACAAGGCTAGCATTTGTCCTTAGAAAAGTTACATTTTTGGAATAAGCTTTGAAATAACCGATCGTTTCGCATGATAAGACCCTTATTCATCGTCTGGTGTCGTTTAAAGACATTTGAAGCTGCATCTGAAACTGTTATTAACTGTCGTTTGGACCTCGGTTGGACCTGGTTCCCATGGAAGTGCATTATAAGGAGAAAAATCCTGGAATGTTTTCATCAAAAACCTTAATTTCTTTTCGACTGAGGAAAGAAAGACATGGACATCTTGGATGACATGGGGGTGAGTAAATTATCAGCAAAAGTTTTTTCAAAAGTGAACTAATCCTTTAACCCCTTTTACATCAATTTGTTGGACTTATGGCAATTGTTTTCTGTTTCAAGAGAGTGGTCAAAACCAGGTCCGTGGCTATTTAACGAATCTTTATTTTTTTAATTCTCTTTTTCCTGTCGAGATCCTGAACTCTGAGACCATAAGGTCAAATTTGATTTCTGCTGGAATATCCATGTTTTGGAATCTCAGAAAAGGAAATGGGTGGATTGAAGCTGAAGAATTAGCCCAAAAAGTAGGTTTCAGGTCTGTGCGTCTTGTCAACCGACTGCTAGAAGACCTAGAAGCTGCACTTCTGGATTCAATCAAAGAATTTCTTAAAGAGACTTGTGCAAATGATACAGAGCCTTTTACTTTTCCGGAATTTGACTTTTTGATGAAAAAAGATGATCAAGTGGAAGATCCTGTTAAATTGCTACATTTGAATACTCCAGAAATGGGGTTGTTCAATGGATTATCAAAAATAACTTTATATACAGCATGTGTCAAAACATTGAACTATAAAGACCTTAAGGATCAAATAGGAAGCAAATGGACTTTAGTGTTGGGGTCAGGCTCTTTCCCGAGTGGTAGTTGGCGGACCCTGTACAAAAAACCCTGTGAAAAGAGAGTGGAAGATTTGCAGTGGAGAATTGTACATGGAATTTTAGCCACAAACAGACACATAGCACGACTGGATCCTTTAGTTGGGGAGGGTTGCCCTTTTTGTAATGTATCAGAAACTGTGTTTCACACGTTTATGGAATGTTATCGCCTGGAAAACTTGATGCAGTTAGTGAAGGTTTGGAGTCTGAAGCTTATGGGTTTGTTTAATTTTTCATTGTTCATTTATGGGCCAAAGTGCACAGTAGATAACAAAAAGAGAGTAATCATCCTTAATTTTCTTTATGGAATGGTGAAGTTGCCAATTTGGTGTTCTAGAAAAAACAAAATTGAAGGAAGTGGGTGTACTGATCCTATTTTATTGACAAAGTGTTTTGTAAAAAAAAAAAGGTTAATGGTAGAGTATGCTTATTACAGCCTCACACATAATGTTCAGTGGTTTTTTCCATCTCTGGGGTGTTAATAATTTTTTGTGTGAACCTGATGGGAATGGAAGTTTTAATCTCAACATTTTCTAATGTGTACATGAAGAAAACATATGTTGAATTGTTTTAGAAACAAAACAAACAGACAAACATGTGTTTGTTTGTTGTTTTATAATTATTTATGCAGATAAATCCCAAATGTTAATTGAATTAATAAAGGGATTTTTAAATGTCAAAAAAAATCTCTCTCTCTCTCTCTCTCTCTCTCTCTCTCTCTCTCTCTCTCTCCTCTCTCTCTCTCTCTCTCTCTCGCTCTCTCTCTCTTCCATGGCCAGCATTCAATTCAACTCAAGTGATTTTAAGCCTCCAGCTCCGTTAAGCTTCACCCAGTTGTATCTAATTGGGTTAAATTATTAAAAAGAATAAGTTCATTGAGGGGTAATTATCGTCATGTTAATTAGAGTTCCTTTTTTTGTGGTAATGAACATTTCACTATTTTTTTCTCAACAAGCATCATTTATTGCGCACTAATCAATTCAAAATGTGTTTTATTGGCATGACAATTGTTTCAATGCAGATCTTTTTGTGACAGGCATCAATGCATCTTGCTGCTTGTAGGATACAATATCTTTCTTTCACCTAATAAAGAATTTCACCTAAAAGAACAGATATATTTATAGATATTTTAACACGCTGAAGACCTTTCTCAAACAAAACGAGTGCATGTTTGACTTCTGCGAGCCGTTACTGTACTCATAGCGTGGGTCAGACCCTCAGTCCACTCTCAGACAGTTATACACACATTAGAGAACATTTCAGGAATCACATTGGTAACGTCTATAAAAAATAAAATCTCATAAGCCTAGAGAAGTCATTCAACTCATGTGGTATTTAGAAGGACAAATATTGATTAATACCTTGAGTACACTCATTAGATATACATTTAAGCAGCATTGTAATTGTATACATTACAATCTCTTTTTTCACCTAATCTCTAAATATTTGCTGGTATTGAATTATTATCAGTATTTTTATTGTAATGGAGCTCAACAAGTTCTTCATTTGTTCTCTCTCTCTCTCTCTCTCTCTCTCAAGATTTCAAGATTCAAATAGCTTTATTGGCATGGTTAAAGAAATCTTTACATTGCCAAAGCATTCATAACACTATAGAATATAAATAAGTAAATAGTTATAAAAATAAAGTAAAGTTTTTTTGTTTAGTTTTTTTACGTGGAGATAAACATTGCAATAAAAAGTTCAGTACTAATATTTACACAGTGTCTCTAGGCATGTAGTTTGTAGTCTCTGTCCTGCTGGAGGCTCTTTCTTCGTGACAAGACCTCACGTATCTGGCAGCCAGGTTAGAGCTCGCTGGGCTTTCTCCTAGCAGGAGTGGGAGTTTATCCATATTACCTTTCTGATGGAAGTCTTTCTGGTAGGTTGTGAAAAGGGGATAGAAAGTGTTTCTAATGTTTGCATATTTGGGGCAGGATGTCAAAAAGTGAAGCTCTGTCTCCACTTGGTTCTCTGTGCAGTGAGGGCACAGTCGCTCTTCCTTCGGCAGCCAGGTCTGCCTGTGTCTGCCTGTCTCGATGCTCAGACTGTGTTCACCGAGTCTGTACGTGCTCAGGACTTTCCTCAGTTTTGGGTCGCTCACTGTACTCAGGTATCCTGCCAATTCATATGTTCTGTTTAGGGCCAAAACACATTCCAGTTTACTCTGTCTGGCTGTTGCGTCTGTCCAATGTTTGAAGTATTTTTCTTTTTGTGTTTTAGTTATTTGGTTTGGGGTTACTATGTTTTTACTGTCCGTTTGTGACGTGAGCTCTAAGACCAATCGGCCTAAGGCGTTCTTCTCTGGCTTCAGCTCTTGGTAAGTCAGGGCTTTGTGATGGAGGGTCTGTTCATCGCTATTTTTTAAGTGGGCATGGAATTTAATGGCTCTTTTTTGAATGGTAATTATAAGAGGGTATAATCCTAATTCTGCTCCACAGGCATTATTTGGGGTTTTGCGCTGAACATGTAGCAAGATTTTGCACAGTTCGGTCTGCAGATTCTCTACTGGGTGTTTGTCCCATTTAGTGAACTCTTGGTCTGTGAGTGGACCCCAGACCTCACACCCGTACAGCGCGATGGGCTCTATTATGGTTTTGATTAATTTTAGCCAGATTCTGATTGGGATGTCAATTTGGATATTTCTCTTGATAGCATAAAAAGCTCTCCGTGCCTTGTCTCTCAAGTTGTTGACAGCTTTTTTAAAATTTCCTGTGTTGCTAATATCTATGCCAAGGTCAGTGTAGTCCTGGGTGTGTTCGATGAGCATGTTGTCCAATTTAAAACTATGATGTTGGTCTTGGCGGCTGGGTCTTTTTGGGAAAATCATAATTTTACTCTTTTTGGGGTTAACTGCCAGGGCCCATGACTGACAGAAGTTGTGCAGGAGGTCTAGATGCTGCTGTAGACCCTCTTTAGTGGGAGACAGCAGCACCAGATCATCAGCAAACAGAAGGCATCTGACTTCAGTGTCCAGTAGAGTAAGGCCGGGTGCTGCAGACTGATCCAGAGCTCTCGCTAGCTCATTTATATAGATGTTGAACAATGTGGGACTTAAGCTGCAGCCCTGTCTCACTCCACGACTCTGAGGGAGGACTTCTGTGTGTTTGCTATCAATTTTAACTGCAAATTTGTTGTTTGTGTACATTGATTTGATGATGTCATATGTTTTTCCTCCAATGCCACACTTAATTAATTGAAGAAAAAGACCTTCATGCCAAATGGAGTCTCTCTCTCTCTCTCTCTCCTTACCTTAGGCCCCCCGTCCCCCCCTCGGGACCTGGTCTTCACACTGAAGCAGTCGACGCTGGTGCTGGACTGGGCCGGGCCCAGTGACTCTGGGGGCCGCGGGGACCTGAGCTACAGCGTGGGCTGCCGTCGGTGTGTGGGGCCCCCGAGGGCCCCGAGGGTCCAGTGTGAGGCGTGTGGACCCAGCGTGGGCTTCGTCCCGCAGCAGAGTGGCCTGACCGAGAGAACTGTGACCCTCGTGAACCTGCTGCCCAACTCCAACTACTCCTTCAGCGTCGAGGCTCGCAACGGCGTCTCCGAGCTCCTGCCCAACAAACGCTTCTACACACAGGTCAACGTGTCCACCAGCCTGCCAGGTACAGCACTCACAACACACTTCAAGACACACTTCACACACACTTAAAGACACACAAGTCAACGTGTCCACCAGCCTGCCAGGTACAGCACTCACACACACACACTTAAAGACAGAAAGGTCCACGTGTCCACCAGCCTGCCAGGTACAGCATTATAAAGTCAGAATCTGTGATGTAAAGTCACAGTTATGTACGTGTTATAAAGTCAGAATTGTGTGATTTATAAAGTTGCAATTGTGTTATAAAGTCATGCAATATGCCGAGTGTCGTCTTTGAGAAGAGTTTCTGACCGACATGCGAAGCAAATAAAGTGAGTCGAGGTTTACTGTTGCGTGAGGGTAACCTGTGAGAGAAGCTGTGGACACATTCACACTCGTTCATGCAGATCAACCAGATCTCACATCGCAATAGTTCTGTGTCGCACATGTGGATTCCTCTCTGTGGCGAGTGCGTGTGAGGACAGCTTTAAGACCGCTAGTGTTGTTCTCATCTCTTCTGATTCGAGTGGAATAGTCCCTGTTCTGAGTCAGACGAGGTTGTGATAAAGCAGCTTATTCTCAGTTTCATCGCTTCCTCGTGTCACGGATGTCCTTCTGTTCTGTGTGGGATTAAACAGTTCTCGGGAATGATATTGACCACTCAGGGTTCAGGCTTTCATTAGAACTATTATTATTATAAACCTCTATTTGAGACCTGGAGAAATGATTACAGTCAGCATACCATTTTTATTTTTTTTTTATTTTTTTGTGGCCACTGATTCAATCCACTTACATGTGCATAAAGGGAAGAATGGTGCGTAAAGCAGAAATAACTGTTGTTAAATATAACACGCTTGAGGAGATTCCCCCTTCCATGGAAATGTGATGAATTATGATTATTATAATCATAGAGGCATATGATGTCAAAGGTGAAGGTCTAACACTGAAGTGTGTACTGGGCGTTTACATAATAACTATATGTGTTTGTACGTGTGTGTGAGAGAGTGCAGGTGAACTCTTTGGAACTGACACACACACACACACCAGCTGTTCACTGAGCCCTGCTTGACTCCAGATGTTGCTCTTATACAACTTCATTTTGTAATTGGTCAGCACTAAAAATGGAGCGTGTGCTGATGGGTTGCCACACACACACACACTCCCCCAGTGATCCGCATGTTTATTATTGCATCACGTCTCTTTCATCAAGACTTCTGCACACTCAGATTTTTCTTTCCACTATAAGTAAATTGCAGAGCGTTTATTCGGCACTCGACTCCTGCGTTGTTCATTATGTGACGCTCTTTCCTTTTTCTCAGCCAAAAAAAAAAAACAGCTTCAGTGGTCGAGTTTCTCCTTTTCCCCTTCAGGTCCAATCCAAATGAACTTTTATCCACATCTGCCAAAAGCAAATCAATTTGCCACTGAGAATAAAGAATATATGCAACTAAATATCTATAAGTCTATATATGTATACGTCTCTTCTGCTCATTTATTTGATCATAAATACAGTAAAACAATGAAATATTATTCCAGTGTAAATCATCTGTTCTCTATGTGAATATATAGTAAAGTGTAATATTCCTGTGATCAAAGCTGAATTTATCATCATTACTCCAGTCTTCAGTGTCACATGATCCTTCCCAAATCACTCTAATATGAGGATCTGATTTAAGATTATTATCAGTGTTGAAAAATCGTATTTTATGTTCCGTATAAAAATGTCATATGGGTTTCACAACTTTACTTTTTTTTTATTCTCCCTGTTTTACTGTGTCCAATGTAAAAATCAAGAGTCAAGACAAGAAACCAGATAAGAACCGATATTAGTGTCAAGCTCCATATAAAAGAGAGCAATATCCAATTAAAGGTTCTATATTTTATAAATCTATATGGATTATCAAAAATAGCTATTAGAACATGCTTATTTAATATATATGAAAAACATTTTTTCTCTATTTTTCAAGATAAAGTAATATCTCTGTTAGAATCACTGATATTGTGATGTAATGTTCTGGTTTATTGCTAATGTTTCTATTGCTATAAGTCACTTTGGATAAAAGCGTCTACTAAATGATGAAATATAATGTAAATATCATAATGTGTTGAAGTGTTGAGTTTGATTTGAGAAAAACCCAAGTCAGTGTGACTTTCTGAATTACATGTAACGTAATTGGCTTATTTAAAACAGCTTCCCCTCTCCATATGCGAATGATAAACTGAATTCAGGAGGTTAAACCCGTCACACACACAAACACAAATGTTCACAAGAGTGTAATAATCTGTGTAGATCCCTGTGGTTTGTGAAGAAAGGAAGCGAAGCTGCTCCTGCTTTCATGTCATGTCCTGTCAGTAACGCTCTGTTTACTTCCTGTCTCTATGAAGCCCGTCCTTCTGAAAGCACACTGTGCTCTGATTGGTTGGCTGGAGCAGTGTGTTGTGATCATAGACTGTAAAGTTTAAGAGCATTTCTGGATATTCAGAGTGTAAACATTTATTTCTGCTGTAAAGTCGGGCATTTTAACATGCGGGTCTATGGGATTGAGTCTCTTCTGCAGCACCTCTAGTGGCCAGTGGAGGAACTGCAGTCTAACGCACTCAATGTCGGATTCAAGAGAGAGACGGGAAGGTTGCCGCTCGATTGTGATTGGCCGAGCGTTTTGAGTGTGTTTGGGAAATCCCCCCCCCCCCCCCCATGATGAATGATAATAATGAATACTGTGATGTGTTCCTGGAAGAAACTCAAAACTACAATAGGCCCGATTTTTAATTATATTTTTAATTTATCTTTGTCCTAGAAGGTGCCTAATCTGTGAAAACAGTCTATTATAGTCCCTGTTGGCAAATCTAAACATCCCAAATGAATTTAGGCCCATAGCGTTGCATTAGTTATGAAGTCACTGGAAAAACTGATCAAAGCTGAACTGTTGAAAACTACTGAACACCTGATCGACCCCCTGCAGTTCGCGTACAGGCCTAACAGAGGGGTTCAGGATGCCACCATAACTTTGTTTTAAATTATATCTACAAGCACCTTGATACTCCAAGTAATCATGTTAGCTTAATGTTTGTTGATTTCTCATCAGCCTTCAATACTATTCAGCCTCATCTACTAATCCAGAGACTAAGGGATAACTTTGGTCTGGAGGGTTGCATTGTTGGTTGGATTTTGGACTTTCTTATAGGCAGAACACAAAGAGTCAGAGTAAATGGCCAACTTTCAGATCTATCTGTAACATCTACTGGCTCACCACAAGGGTGCGTTCTCTCTCCTTTGTTGTACATATTGTACACAAACGATTGTCGTAGCATTTTTGAAAACCGTCATATATTGAAATTTGCGGACGACACAGTTATAGTGAGCCTTTTAAATAGTACTGAAACTTCGCATGGTCCGGTGATTGATTATTTTTTAAAATGGTGTCAGGAATCCTTTTTTATCATTAAATGTTTTAAAGACAAAGGACATGTGCATTGATTTTAGACGTGTTCAGCCTTCCCCTGACATCACAGTGATTGATGGTCAGACAGTCGAATTGGTACAGTCTTATAAATATTTAGGCACTTTTCTCGACAATAAACGGACATTTAAGAAAAATACTGACTCAATTTACAAGAAAAGCCAGCAGCGTCTTTTTTGTCTTAGAAAATTATCTAAATTTCAGGTTGACTCTACTTTGATGACTTTGTTTTATCGTTCTTTTATTGAGTCTACTATTACGTTCTCCTTTGTTTGTTGGTTTGAATCCTTGAGGGTAAAGGAGAGGAACTTACTGAACAAGGTTGTTAGTATTAGCAGTAAAATTATTGGGTGTCCACAAGAAACCTAATGGATCTTTACAAAAAACAACTGTTTAAGAAAGCAAACTCCATCTTGACTGACAGTTCTCATCCTTTACATCAACAGTTTCAGTTTTTACCATCAGGTTCATTGCTCAGACTCCCATTTGTCAAAACAACCAGATTTAAACACTCCTTTGCATTTATGTTATTTTATTATACTATGTGTTTTTTATTTATTATACTATGTGTATTTATGTCTGTAAGTTTGTGCTCCTATGCTGTAAAATCAATTGCCCCACTGAGGGGACAAATAAAGGTATTGAACTTGAACTGAATTGAATGGAGGCGTTTCAGGAGTTCAGGAACGCTGACACTGATATAGAGAAGAACTGGAGCTTCTTCATCCTCAAACAGCAACACACACACTGAAGATGAAGATGGGGAAACATCATCGGTCCTCTGTAGTGTTTGCGTCTGCGGGGACGAGAGCAGTGTAAGGAGAACAGGTTTAGTGTGGGTTCGCCCTGACTCGCGTGTGCAGTGTTCATGAAAGTCACAGGCTGGTTTATATCACACATCATGCCCTCTGTTCTCGTGGAGCTCGTCACGGTTCAGGGAGAGACAAACACTGGCTCATATGACAACTCACACACACACACTTACCCTGAAGGTACAAGCAATAAAACTTCCATGAAGTGTATGTCGGACATATCGTTTATGGACCATGTTATAAATACAGGAAATACTGTAATAAATAAGGTCGAACCAGCCTGACCTCCAACATGCTTCAACATTGGGTGCATTGTGTGTGTGTGTGTGTGTGTGTGTGCGTGTGTGTGTGCGTCTGCAAACTGAGTTGTGCTACAGATTCATTTTAACAAGGCATCTGTTCAGGCTGAATCAATGTGAATTTATAAACAGAAATATCTCTGACGTCTTTCCAACCCTTGTGTGTGTGTGTGTGTGTGTGTGTGTGTGTGTGTGTGTGTGTGTGTGTGTGTAATTGTAAAGGCTTCTTGTCACCATGGATGAGTCACATATTTGTGTGGTCGATTAAAATCTCCATCGGCTGCATGAATGTGTAACTGCTTCATTCACATCTTTATATTCTCTCATATCCTCATACTCTGTTTAATACTGTGGATCTGACATATGAGGGCGTGAATATGAGTTATGAATCAGCCATGGATGAGACCCGAAAAGTGGGTTTGGACACGATCTGCTCTGATACACCAGAACACTGAGACAAAGCCCTGATGTGTGCACGCGTGTGTGTAGGTGTGTGTGTGTGTGTGTGTGTGTACCTTCTTAACTGTATTTTAGGGATAAATTTGTACCCAGAAGTGACAAAATCTCCAAAAAACTTCCCTAAGGGACGTCCTTATTTGTAAAACTGGTCTAAAAAATAAAGGTTGTTTAATTTAAGTTTTGTGTGATGGTCTAGGGGTTGTGTGTATGTGAAGTGTGTGTGTGTGTGTGTGTGTCTCTGAGGGAGATGGGAGGGTCAGCAGAGAGGGATTGACATTTCAATATCTTCAGAGGATTATTCTGCTGCTTTAGATGGGAAAGCCTGTGGAGCGCTCCGTGATCCGGCACCTCTGAGGCGAGAGAGGGATAAGAGGAGGACGTGTGTATGTGAGTGTGTGTGAAAGAGAGAGAGAGAGAGAGAGAGAGAGAGAGAGAGAGAGAGAATGAGAGTGTGTGTGTGTGTGTGAGAGAGAGAGAGAGAGAGAGAGAGAGAGAGACTGAGAGTGTGTGAGTGTGAAAGAGAGAGAGAGTGTTGAGTGAGAGAGAGAGAGTGACTGAGTGCGTGTGTGTGTGAGAGAGAGAGAGAGAGAGAGACTGAGTGTTGAGTGAGAGAGAGAGAATTTTTTTAAATTTAAATACACCTTTATTTAAAACAATAAGGTGTTCACAATAATATTACAAACTAACAAACAAGAACAAATACAATATTCATGCTAAACTGAGAAACATTTTAAAAACCAAGCATTAAATCATCATCATCTACTGTGCAAAGGACCTCATTAATCCCCCAAATGTACACGAAAGTTTCTACACCGTTTACCATTTTATAATAGGCGTGCTCTATTGTAAGCCGAGCCTCCACCAAGCCTTTGAAGATCATCAACACATCCATAGAACCCTGTCCCAACACCTTATTCTTTCTGGATTTCCATATAGCAAGGTTTGCAGTACCAGACAAAAAATTAAGTAAAATCAACTGACTTTTCTTTTTTTCTGTATACCTTGGACCATATATAAACATTTCGTAAGAGAGCGCTTCACCAATTTCAATGAACCATTGAGACAAAAATGAAAACAAATCGTTTAGCCGAGCACACTGTACAAATAGATGAAAAACCGTTTCAACCTCTTTACAGAAGGGACAGCCCACCCCTACCAAAGGATCAATGTGCACCATGTATCTGTTCCCTTTCGTAGTCACTTCGAGTTACGTCAGAAGTGACGGAGATTGGGGGATTTCGCAATAGAAAGCCAATCCTCTTCGAGTATTTAAACACGAGCCAATGGCATGCAATGCCTTGGGGCTGCGGAAATTTGCATAGCGTACTCCGCCCTACTCCGTGAGTATAAAAGGAGGAAGTGAACGCAACCGCAGTATGTTTTCGCTTCGGAGCCAAGAGAACCTCTTCACTCCTAAAAGCTGATTCAAGACTCTTCGAGAACGAGCGTCCTCTTCAGTGTTGGTGTGACGGCGGTACCCAGCGAGATTCTGCATCGCCTGCGATCTGAGCAGTGGTCTGCCAGACTTTGCACTTCTCCCTGGTAGCTTCAGCGCTGAAAGAGTGAATTTCTCCTTTCTCATAAAAGTGAAAGAGCTGCACGCAGCACGTCTTTTTAAAGATGGTTCGCCCGTGTCCTTCTGGATGTGGTAGATTTCTGTCATCATCTGATGGTCACGAACGCTGCTTTGTATGCCTGGGCATTCAGCATGCAGCAGCAGCGTTCGTGGATGACTCATGTTCCTTCTGTGGGAGCATGACCATCTCCACACTGAGGTCGAGGCTCAATGATCTCACTAGAGTGAGAGCCCCGGTCCCCCCTACTCGATCGGCTTCCTTCACGAAAGGGGGCCCGTCGACCCGGGGACCCGGCGATCTAACGGTGACGGTGTGGGATAAAGCCCCGACGATTCCTCGGGCCACACCTCCCGCCTCAGTGCGTGAGCCAGCGAGCGCCAGCTCGATTCAGTCGGCTGTCTCTTCGGCGGCGCCGGCTGCTTCTAGCAGCGCTCCAGATGATGATGTGATGTCTATCACTGCATCACTAGGCGGGCTTGACTCCTCGGGAGAGGAAGATTCGGCTGCGTTGCCTCCTTCGGGAGTGCCAGCGTTGCCCGTGTCAGATCCAGAGCTGACGGCCATGCTGTCTCGAGCCGCTGGGAGTATCGGGCTAGAATGGAAACCTCCATCCTGCCCCGATCTCTCGCGGATGGATAACTGGTATCTGGACAAAGCTGCCGCCGCAAGGCCACGGCCAACTCCAATACCTTTTTTCCCCGAGCTGCATGCGGAGTTATCGCGCTCTTGGGGGGCTCCTTTGTCCACTCGAGAGCGCGATCTCTCCCCCGCCTTTCCCCCCCTCGACGGTGGGGCCGCCCGTGGGTACACTGGGATGCCCCCAGTGGAGCGCTCTGTTGCGATGCAGCTGTGTCCACAGAGCGCCTCCACCCGTGGTCCTCCTAAGCACCCATCCAAAGCCTGTGGGTTCTCGTCTGCTATGGCGGCGCGATCCTATAAACGGCGGGACAGGCGGCCTCCGCTTTGCATGCGATGAGCACTTTGCAGGTCTTCCAAGCGAAGATGCTCAGAGACATGCACGAGGGCGGGACTGACTCGACGGCATTTAAAGATTTGCGGTCCGCCACTGACCTTGCTCTCCGGGCAACGAAAGTGGCCGCTCGCGCCGTCGGTCAGGTGATGGCCACTTGTGTGGTTCAGGAGCGCCATCTCTGGCTCAACCTGGCAGATACGCGGAGCGCTGAGGGTACTCGTCTGCTCGACGCTCCGCTCTCCCAGGTTGGCCTTTTCGGCGGTGCGGTCGAGGACTTCGCCCAGCAGTTCTCCACCGCCCAGAAGCAGACGGAGGCCATCAAACACATCCTGCCCCGGCGACCAGCTGCTGCCTCCACCCAGTCATCGGTGCAGGTGCCTCCCTCTGCTCGCCGCCGAGGACGCCCCCCTGCGGCTCCCCTCCCTCCCGCTCGGCCCCAGCAGCAGCCTTCACCCGGGCCCCGGCGTCTAGGAGGCCGCAGGCCGGCATCACAGCCCCCTCAGGCCGCTCGCCCCGCTAAACGCCAGGCCAAGCGAAGATCCTGACACGGGCCGCTCAGTGACGATCTCGAGTCTTTCACAGGAGGCGGTAGCAGGCCCCCTCCTTCCCCCGGTGGAGGGCCGGGGGAGAATCTTTTGTTTCTCAGCTCCCCGCTGCTCACCCACGGGTGGGCAGCACCCTGAACTGGTTAAAGAAAGACTTGACATCCTCACTGAGCTCACAGACTGGAGTGGGTGCGCTCGATGCCCCCGTGCGTCAGCCCACACACTCCTCTCTGTCTCTGAGGGCGCGGAAGGGTGCGTGTGTCGCTCCCGGGCTACGCCAATCCCTTCCCCCTCTATCGCCAGACACCCGGCAGAACAGACCCCCGTGGAAGGCTCCGCTTTCCCTGGTCCCTTCTGTCGGGGAGCGGGCTTCGACGCATCCGAGCGGGGTAACTCCTGCACGCGTGCCAGTCGACCCGCACCGCTGCCCCTCCGGGGGGACGTCTGTGGTTCGCATGACCCCGTTGGCTCATTTCCTGGAAGCCTGGCTAGCGCTTCCCGGGGTATCCCGCTGGGTCATCAGAACGATCAGACTCGGCTACGCGATTCAGTTCGCACGGTCTCCTCCCCGCTTCACGGGAGTTCGCTCCACGATGGTCGGTGGCAATGCCCCAGTCTTGAGAGCGGAGATTGCGACCCTGCTGGCGAAGGGTGCAATCGAGACGGTCCCTCCAGCCGAGGTGAGGTCCGGATTTTACAGCCCCTACTTCATTGTCCCCAAAAAGACCGGTGGGTTACGGCCGATCCTAGACCTGCGCATTTTGAACCGTTGTCTCCATCGACTACCGTTCAAAATGCTCACGGCCAAACGCATTTTCGAATTTGTTCGGTATCAGGATTGGTTTGCAGCGATCGACCTGAAGGACGCGTACTTCCATGTCTCCATTCTCCCTCGACACTGACCGTTTCTTCGGTTTGCCTTCGAGGGCCAGGCATACCAGTACGCCGTTCTCCCATTCGAGTTAGCTCTGTCCCCTCGCGTCTTCACGAAGATCGTCGAGGCAGCCCTTGTTCCCCTTCGCGAACACGGGGTTCACATCCTGAATTATCTCGACGACTGGCTGATACTAGCACACTCTCGAGCTCAGGTTTGCGAACACAGAGACCTGGTGCTCCGGCACCTAGCCCGTCTGGGCCTTCGGGTCAATCGGGGAAAGAGCAAACTTTGCCCCGTGCAGAGGATCTCTTTTCTCGGCATGGAGATAGACTCGGTCGCCATGTCCGCGCAGCTCACGAACGAGCGCGCGCACTCACTGCTGGCTTGCCTTCGACAGTTCGAGGGCAAGAGTGCGGTTCCACTGAAACTATTTCAGAGGCTCCTGGGGCATATGGCATCCGCGGCCGCGGCCGCGGCAACGCCGCTCGGTTTGCTTCATATGAGACCGCTTCAGCTGTGGCTTCGCGATCGAGTCCCGAGGTGGGCATGGCATCGTGGTTCGCTCCGAGTTCCAGTGACTCCAGCGTGCCGCCGAACCTTCTTCCCGTGGTCGAACCTCAGCTTTTTACGGACCGGCGTCCCTATTCAGCGAGTTTCCAGGCATCTCGTTGTCTCCACGGATGCATCTACCACGGGTTGGGGTGCCATGTGCAATGGGCATGCAGCCGCCGGTTCCTGGACAGGAGCCCAGCGCCTCATGCACATCAATTGCCTCGAGCTGTTGGCAGTACGGCTCGCCCTGCACCGCTTCCGAGCGTTGCTCAAGGGCCAGCATGTGCTTGTCCGTTCAGACAACACTACGGCAGTAGCGTACATCAACCACCAGGGGGGTCTACGCTCGCGCCAGTTGTCGCAGCTCGCCCGCCACCTCTTGATATGGAGTCAGAAGCACCTGAGGTCCCTTCGTGCAGTTTACATTCCTGGAGACCGGAACTGGGCAGCCGACGAGCTGTCCCGGGCCCGTCCCATCTCCGGCGAGTGGCGACTCCATCGGTCCAGCTGATTTGGGACCAGTTCGGGGAGGCACAGGTAGACCTGTTCGCCTCTCGGGACACGTCCCACTGCGCCCAGTTTTATTCTCTGACCCGCGGCACTCTCGGCTCGGATGCGCTGGCGCACAGCTGGCCACGGGGCCCACGCAAGTATGCGTTTCCCCCAGTGAGCCTCCTTGCACGGGTGTTGTGCAAGATCAAGGAGGACGAGGAGCAGGTCTTGCTGGTAGCCCCCTATTGGCACAAGACGTGGTTCTCCGACTCATGCTCCTCGCGGCAGCACTCCTTGGCCTATCCTCTGAGACCGGACTACTGTCTCTCAGAGACGGGGCACTCTTGGCACCCTCGTCCCGATTTTGGAGGCTGCACCGTGTGGCTCCTGGACGGGACGAGGCAGGTTTGAGTTCGCTGCCACCTGCGTGGCGGCAACCATCACTTCCGCAAGAGCGTCGTCCACGAGACACCTTTCTGCGTTGAAGTGGAACCTCTTCGTCAATTGTGTCTTCTCGCGGAGAAGACCCCGGAGATGTTGTCGTGCTTTCCTTCCTGCAAGAAGGTTTGGAGCGCAGGCTGTCGCCCTCCACCCTTAAGGTTTACGTCGCGGCCATTGCCGCTTCTCATGAAGCAGTGGAAGGTAAGTCTTTGGGAAGCACGACCTGGTCATCAGGTTCCTGAGGGGAGCGAGGAGGCTGCATCCGCCTCGTCCTCCCTCGTACCCTCTTGGACTCTCGGTAGTTCTAATGCTCTGCAGAGGCATCCCTTTGGAGCCTTTGCAATCGGTAGAGTTAAAGTTCTGTCCATGAAGACAGCCTCCTGGTTGCATTGGCCTCCATCAAGAGGGTGGGGACCTGCACGCATTCTCCGTTGACGAAGCGTGCCTGGAGTTCGGGCCGGCTTACTCTCACGTGATCCTGAGACCCCGGCCTGGATATGTGCCCAAGGTTCCCACCACTCCCTTCCGGGACCAGGTGGTGAACCTGCAAGCGCTGCCCCCGGGAGGAGGCAGACCCAGCCTTGGCACTGCTCTGTCCAGTACGTGTCTCCGCACTATGTCGACAGGACGCAGTGTTTCAGGACCTCAGACCAGCTCTTTGTCTGTCATGGAGGGAGCCAGAAGGGAAGGGCTCTCTCAAAGCAACGGCTGTCCCACTGGATGTGGATGCCATTGCTTTGTCTTACAAGCAAGGCCTCCGTGCCCCTTGGTGTGACGGCCCATTCCACTCGGAGTGAGCCTCCTCTTGGGCTTTAGCGCACGGCGCCTCGCTAACAGCATTGCAGAGCTGCAGGCTGGGCGACACAACCCTTCGCCAGATTCTATAATCTGCGAATTGAGCCGGTATCCTCTCACGTTCTCGTTTCGGCCAGTTCTGGAGCCGCTCAGGTGTCTTCGTTGCTCGCACTCTCCACTCCCCGGACTGGATAAGTGCGATATTTCCTCAGTTCTTCCATTGAAGTCTTGAGTCCTCCAGCACCGACGATGCGGGGCACCACTGCTGTTGCGTTGGGTGCTGGCTAGGTGCCTCCATGCGCACGTTCCCATGGTAACCGTCTCATGTGTATTATCCACTGTAAGCCTCTCTGAGCATGTGTTTCCTTGGCAAGCATCTGCCACCCCTGGAGTTGAAATTAGTAGCCACCTGCGGTTGGTGTCCAGTGATTCCATATGTGTTCCTATGTGGCCATATGTGTATTCGTAAGTCCTCCCTTCGTAGGCAGCTGGTAGCATGTCCCTTCGGGGATATGTTTCCCAGTGTACCTGGTAATCCTGTGTCAAAGTCGGATCCCAAAAAAAAAAAAGAGGTAAGGCTCGGGGGTCCAGACTTTCGCAGGGCACTGGAAGACAGCGTTGAAGTGTGGCGTGATGGCACAGACCCCCAATCTCCGTCACTTCTGACGTAACTCGAAGTGGACTACGAAAGGGACGTCTCGGTTACGTATGTAACCCTCGTTCCCTGAGTAGGGAACGGAGACGTTACGTCTCCTGCCACTTCTGCTGTATCGCTGGGTAGATGCCGAGTTCAGTCTTGGCTCCTCAGCGAAGACATACTGCGGTTGCGTTCACTTCCTCCTTTTATACTCACGGAGTAGGGCGGAGTACGCTATGCAAATTTCCGCAGCCCAAGGCATTGCATGCCATTGGCTCGTGTTTAAATTACTCAAGAGGGATTGGCTTTCTATCGAAATCCCCCAATCTCCGTCACTTCTGACGTAACGTCTCCGTTCCCTACTCAGGGAACGAGGGTTACATACGTAACCGAGACGTTTGTGGGCTATCGCGCCATGAACGATCCTC